>JABXWE010031249.1:0-11420 GCA_014611495.1 Limonius californicus
AAGACAATAGTAGGCAATTGTTGGAAAATGTTTAAAATTGAACAAATGCAAATCTGTAATGTCAATTCGGTGACAGTTAGCATTAATAAGTGATTAAAATTTAGTCTGTGTCTTGTGTTAAATACGAATTTTTAATCATGGTACGTTTAACAGAAACTGAGCGTATCGAAATTTTGATGATGAACGGGTACGGTGATAAAAAGAGAACTCACGACGATGTGTGCGCTTTATTTAATACTGTACATCCAAATCGTGAACCTGTTACGCGGTCCACTGTAACCAAAATTAATAGAAAATTTAGAGGAACGCGCCACGTCAAATTTGGATAAAATTGGCCGTCCAAAAATAGCAACAGACGATAAAATGTTAGACATTGTGCTTACAGTTTCCGAAAATCCTCGTGCTTCAACTCGACAATTAGCCCTGGATAATAATGTTAGTCAAGGAACTGTACTGAATATTTTACATACAGAAAAATTTCATCCTTATAAGGTTAAACTTGTTCAAGAAGTACCAGAAGATGATTTTGATAGGAGAATTTAGTTTTGTGAAGAAATAACGGACAGGTGCCATAACGACCCACAGTTCGTGAATTCTATTATCTTCTCCGACGAAGCCACATTTTCTTTAAATGCAGCTGTAAATCGGCGCAATTCCCGTTATCGGTCGCGACGTAACCCACATCGGATGGAAGAATTACACACACAGTATCCACAAAACGTAAACGTGTGGGCGGGAATTACAGAAGACAGCATTCTTGGTCCTTTTTTCTTTGATGGCACATTAAATGCTGATCGGTATTTGGATTTTTTGAGGTTTTAACTTGATCCCGCATTAGCTGTTGTATTTCCAAATGCAGAAAATCCGAACACGCCGAACGATAGAATTTGGTTGCACCAAGATGGTGCTCCACCTCATTATAGCATTCATGTTCGTCAATATTTAGATGGAATTTTACAAATAGGTGGATAGGGAGAAGAGGACATATTGAGTGGCCAGCGCGATCTCCGGATCTAAACCCGCTTGACTTCTTTTTTATTGAGCCATCTTAAAAGTACAGTCGATTCAAACAGACCAGACAATTTGGAAAATCTAAAAATTCGTATCCGCGAGCATATACGAGCAATATCACCTGCTACAGTTCAAAATGCAGTTCTAGGATTTTCTGTTCGTATAGCCCACTGTCAGACAGTGAATGGCGAACAGCTTGAACATTTGCCTTCTTAAATTGATGTTAAATATGATTTGAAACTATTTTACTAATTTGTGGACCTGCTATTGTCTTTTCCTTGTGTACCTGATGAAAATGTTGCCAGTGATAAAAATAAATGTTTATCGTGATTGTTCTTGAAATTTTTGTTATGCAAATGTATGATATTTTTACATGGCTGTATAGAGAATAAAAAGCATTAACCGGTCATGCAAAAAAAGTAAAGGTTGGCATTTAAAAAAAATGTCGACGACGTCGTAGCTAAAACATATGACGATCGAAAGAAAAATGAAAAACGCCAAATTGTAGCAAATAACTTGATAGGAAACTTTTGTTAGAAACTTTTTTTCGTAAAGTTATTATTTAAGGCTATAGCATCGATGTTCCTTACTTTTTATTCACCCTGTATATTAATCACAATGTTATGATTTAGTAATTTGGTTGTCGTAGGACTCGTAGGCTATGAGGTTGACTTATTTTTATTATTAAATTAATTATTTCACGTAGTTGCAAAGATATGAAAACTGCAACAAGAAGCAACTGAATAAAAACATAAAAAAATAATACCTACTATCTATGCAAGTAAATCGCATCCAATCATTGTGAAAGTTTGACTTATACTTTTTCGTCATGGGTCTTAATTCTTAAAACGTGACCCTAATTGACTCTTAAAATTAGGAAGTGTTGAAATACAATTGTTTGCCTTGTTTTGGTGAAAATCAAGGATATATTTGGCAGACAATCATATTTAGGTATATCTACCGTGTGACCATAAAAAGTAAATTAGACGAAACTGTGATTGTTACTTTGGAGTTGGCACTACCGATTGCTGATAAAGCGCGCTCTTTATTACCAGCTGCTAGACATCAAACACAAATACGCAGCACGTACAGTCTAGACATTTTTATCGTTAATTTAATGAACATTGTATTAACTGATGAGCTAGGGAAAGGAAATTAACCTTGAATGAAAGTAAATTGAAGAAATTCTCATCTTACTGTAATCGGGAAGGAAAGAAGTTGAAGCGCGCTCAAATCAAAACCGATAAAATGGTAGAATATTTAATGGAATAATAGCAGTAGAAAAGGGGAAGATTTATGATTGAAAATATAAATCAGAAAGTGGTTTATGGGTTATGCTTGCCATCCGCAACGATTCGTTTATGCTGTCAAATACTTTTTGATAACTTTTAATGAAAGAGTAGGTATGAATAGTCGCCCTCGTGAATTAAGTAACTTGTAAATTACTTATTTTTCATGAACTCTTAACTCAGGTATTATAAAGATCTATAATAATAAACACCCACTTTTACAGAAACGAAAGACGTTAGCTTTAACAGTGACAGCTGTTAAACTATTTAAGGTATGAGCTGCTAAACAGTAATGCCAACTTTAAGCTTATACGGTATGTATTAAAATGGTCAAAAGTGATCAATAAAACGCACCTACCTTGTCTCTTCGAGTCTTATCTGAAAGTGCTTATGATACTTTTTTCGAATTACAATTAACAAACTGTGTATATTAAACATCTTCCGGGAATAACGCTGTAATAACTTTGTTTTCACAACAAAAGTACATATTTACTGAGTCGATATATCTGGAAAATCCAGTAATGTTCGAGTAATGTCCACAATTTTTTGTTTGTCGTGGAATGTTTGAAACTTCAGTTAATTTGATAAAGATGTTTGAAAGAGTTACAAAATATTTTAATTGTTGTTGTTTTGAAATTATTTCCAATTTTTGTCTTCGATGTTAATCTGTAGATAGTACATGTAAAAGTGGCTTCCTGGGGAATGCAATAATTAGGGTTTGTTAAATATGCCGCGGGAATAACGTAAATGCATTGACATTTCGATATTAATAATATAATTTTTTCTTGTTTTGAATAATTATACCGTTGAAATGTATTTAGAAAAGATCCTAAAGAGTTTGTACGTGTGATAGTTTTACCTATATCAAGTTTACTCAAGTTACATTCGGGCGTTAATTATGTAACGACGTTGGCATTCCTATAAAAAAAACTGTTATTTATTGCAACCACACGTACACGGAGTTACAATGTAAAAATACATACGTAGAGGGTATATCTTATGTTTTTCTCTACATGGTGTAGCTTGCTTATTATAAGATGGAAATCAGGTTTAGATTTTGCAATTATGCGAATGTTTGAGTGGCATAAAATGTCCAAAAGCGTATTTGATGATCTGCAACCGTTTGGAAGGTATGACCTCAAAAAGATAGACATTTTGCTTTTCTTTAACTATGCTTAACTTTTGTTTTTGTTATAGACGACATAATATCCATTTCTGACATATTCGAGCAGCTTCCTTTTTTATAACTTCAATCATATGTCACTTGTTCATATTTTGTTGGAAAATGAAGGTGCAAAAAAGAACTTCCCTGATAAATAAAAGTGATTGTTTACAGTTCTCACATGTACAGTGCGACTTCAAACATAACTTAACCTGTCGAGTAAAACACTTGTCTTTGGTTAGTTGCTATTAACTTTTATTTAAATGAAACTGTATGACAATGAATACTATTTTGTATATCGCGTTATGTATTTGCTGTTGCACAATTACATTGTTATGTTATAGTAACGTCATTTTCAAATGAAGAAACATATGTTACAAAATTATTATACATTATTGTAAACCGGTCATTGTCGTAATGCATGGAATACTTTACACTAAACATTTCTTTAAACGTTGAGGATCAGAATACTTCTGCAAAAGATGAATAGTCTATTGACGTTCAAGACTTATAAACAAAAATACAATCATATTATCATAGGCTAGATCTGTTCAAAAATAATCTGTAGTCCCCTTAAATCGTTTTTCTTGCTCTATCCAATTCTTCACTCAAGAAGATTGCCACTAGAAAAGCAATTTTTAGAGCACAAAAGAGATACGATAAATAAAAAATTATTTTTGAATAGCTCTAGTTTACAGGAAGTAAATTTAGTATATTCTTTTCTTTGAAGCTTTCGCGGTTTCTCGAACTGTCCATATTACAATTTACTTTCGGCTTAGACCGCGTCGTCATTCGGGAACTACACCCAGCATTATCAGTTAAGCACGGACCTGTAGCTTGTCTGCCTTTGCTCTAAAAGTTTGAGCAATATTTGTTCGAAGGTCCTGCCGGACTGGGGCGGACAAGGATTTGATCGTAATGTATTTTGTTTGCCAGGACAATAATACTTAACCGGCTTATGCCTGTTAGCTCTTTGTGAACACATACAAATTAACGTTTCGCAAGACATTGCAGCTTGCATCTTCAGAGTGAATAGAACACTGTTCAGTGAACAGTGAAGTCGAAAGTAAATTGTAATATTGACAAGTAAATTTAGTACAGAATGAAAATTAATCCATGCTGTATATTTGAAAACTGTCAAGAAATGCAGTCCAACTTTCATAAATCGAAGTGATGAGGGACCCTGAAAAATGGGCGTATAGAAATTTCGATATAAGAAACATCATAATTATTAGGTTGGAAAAATGGCTTAAATACGACAGAAATGAAAGTGCAATAATTTAGAAATTTTTATTTATAATTATAAGTAGGTGCAGACATACGCATAAAAAACGTTTCACGCTGGGTTAAACTAAAATACATAGTTGTAGGTACATTTTCTTGATACTAAAATGCCCGCCGAATTGTGGAAATTGCAGTTAAAACATCATCTTCTGCAAAAAAACTACACTATTGTCTTCATTTTCATGGAGTTTTGTTCTTCAGTTCTTCTTCAAAAATCTTTATTTTTCACGTTATCAATAATATCCTGGTCATTAAAATACTGGGACATTTTCATAAATTTGCTGATAATCTTGTATTTCAAGTTTTAAGTAGAATTTTGATATTTTTTATTACACCTTGATCCATTGGTTGCCACTTTGGCGTCGTATTTGGTGGAAAGCATACAAGTTCAACATTTTTAAATTTACCGCCTTTGTTGATTTCATCTGCGAGCGCCAAATTTTCACATACACTTAAACTTTTCTGCTTCTATTTGTCATTTTATGATTTTAGTAATACGAGTACACTATGCAAGGTTTCAAATGCAACTGCAGACTAAATTTGTGAAATTGAATGTACAAGCTTAAATACAAATCTAACTTGTATACATTAATGGCTAGGGAGCGCCCAAAGGGTTGAAAAATCCATGATGACGGTAGTAAAGGAAGTTTCAAATTCCGGGAAAGGCACAATAATCTCGACATTGAAATACACAATACAACGTTGTTATTTCTAATGGGAAATATAACCGGGTTTTTTAATTTTTAAGCTAGGAAATACTGGTTACATAGAAATTCGAAGGTCTGTACAAGGAGGCAAAATAGCATTAAAAGTAATGGGATTGATTGGAGATGGTGGTTTAAGTTACTGAATTTAAAAAAACCTTACCACCGCGATATTTAGAATATCTAATTACGTATTTCGGTAACTAAGCTACCATCTTCAGTAGGAACATGTACCAACCAACCAATGGAGTCTACTGGACTTCAATTGTTGACTTGGTAAAGAACTTATCTCCAGAGGTATTCCTCAGCCAAATTACTTTAATTAGTTCAAGATCTTACTGAATATGGCAGCTTAGTTGCCGAAAGACGTGTTTAGGTGTTCTAAATATCGTGGTGGTAAGGGGCTTTCAAAGTTTATAATCATTAAAAGTGCTTTAATTGTCAGGATCCTTCGGAAAAATTAGATATATAGAGAAATTCGCCGTATAGAAGTTGAAAGTAGATAAGTATTGTTTATTTTTCAAAGAAAACCTAAAGTTTTTAGTCGTAATTTCAGGGATACTGATTAACAATTTTTTTTCGAAATGTATTGATGACAACATTTCGCAATAGCCCTACTCCTATATACATATTTGTTATAATAAGCAGGTTTGCCAATATAGAGAAAGTCATTATAAAGATACTGTGTTACAATTAAAGTTATATTAGGTAACATAAATCGAAATGGCAAAATTCACATGTGTTCAATTTGCTCTGCGCATATGTAATTTTATACACATGTATTAGTATTATTAACGTTAATACATATTTCAAAAATATAATTTACAGTTCTTCTAAATGCCTTTAGAAATAAAGCGTATGTCATAATACAAAGAAGTACTTCATGTTATTTAAATTGGCACAAGAGATAACATAATTCAATATATTACAGGTTGTTGGATACGAGCGACATGATTCGCAGTGAATTACAGCGCGAGTACAGATTGGTCTAATTAAAACTGACGTCACTAAATTGTAACTTACTAGGAGCCTAGTATTAATACATAAAATTAATTATTAATTTGGTGCCACATGCACGTTATGCATTTAACATGTAATATACCTACGTGATAACGGTATTCATCTCAAGTCTTGCTTAACATTTACTGGAGCTAAGTGGGTGTTTCAGAAACACCACGATCAACATTCCAAATTACAACTGTTTTGATATTGGCCTTTTCGTACAATGACAAAAACGACAACGAGCAAAATTATTAAAATTTCTGCGCACTCATCAAGGTGACCGTTTGTCATTGCGGATTATTGCGCTATTTTTGTGGAAAGCTGCCCTTGACCTATCTTAGTTAGATACTGGGTGGGTCACTGAGGAGTGAGAATCATAATCAAGAATAGCCACCCTTTGCCCTACCCACTTGTGATATGTGGTAATTGTATTGGATGTCCAAGTTCTGCGGTTTATTTTTTTTAGGTTTAGTTTATGCTTTGTGTAACAGACACTTTAATCTTAAATCAAATTTTATTATTATTATTATCAACTCATTCCTTGTAAAAATGAATGTAGATGTTGCTTTACAAAAAAAGTAAATACACAATTAAGAATATTTCTGAGTTGGCGCAGCAACAATTACAACCCTCACTTGCGATTGAAAGGCGCAAAATGAGAACTTTACTTACGGCGTGTCAGATGAATGTTATACCTACCTAACCAGGGCCACCGTGAGTTAATCTGCCGCTTGGTGCGACCATAAAATTGCCGCCCTTAAAAAAATTGTAAAAAGTATGACTATTATTATTATTAATATTTACTTATTTGTTGTGAAAATATAATATTAATTATCTAAAAACAATTTTTATTGTAATACATCTATTGGAAGAATAAAATTATTTCCATGTATTTTGACCAAATCAAATTTGTTCTATAAGTAAACGTACGAGGGTAGGCTGAAAACTAATGCACACATGCTTGTAGAGCGCGAACAAAAACAAATAGCAAGATCGGGCAAAAAGTATATTATTTTTCAACATAGTCACCGTTAAGGCTAACACATTTTTCCCAACGTGTAACAAGTTTTTTCATTCCGTCACTGCAAAATTCTTCCGACTTTTCTCGAATCCAGGACTTGCCAGCTACCTTTACTTCATCGTCAGAGGTGTAATGATTACCCTTCCCTACCTCTTCCATAGAGGAAACAATTAAAAATCGCAAGGCGCAAGATCGAGGGAATAAGGAGGGTGTGGCATCGGTTCAAACTTCAGGTTTCGCAGAGCCTCTCCAATTGCGCGCGAGGTGTGTGGACGAGCGTTGGCATGTTGCAAGATTATTGGCGCCAGGCTGCCTCTAACACGACAAACTCGACTCGACGTCGGAGGTGTTTTAGAGTCTGTATGTACTGAGAAGAGTTTGCGATGTTTATCGTCTGTGGCAGTGATCGAACGTCCGCTGCGTGTTTTATCAACAATTATGGCTTTTCCAGGCTCGCAACCACGAAATTTTATTACCCATCGATTTACAGTAGACCTATCAACAGCATCGTCACCATAAACAGCCTTTAAGCGACGATGAACCTCAGTAGGAGTCACATTTTCAGTAGTTAAAAATTCGATAACAGCACGCTGTTAACTCGCGTTGACATAGCACTAGAACACGTCTCCATACTTCCGCTTCTCGAAATACACTGGATGAACGCAACAACCTCAAACCTGCGCATGCGTATTGAGGGGGAATATTACTTCCACATGCCATCTGGCGCGCTTCTGAAGGTCATTTCGTTCGCACTCTACAAGCATGTGTGCATTAATTTTCAGTCTACCCTCGTATTTTTCGTTTATAATACGACGATAAACAGTAATAATAAAACTAATAGTCTACCAAATAAATTGCTTTATTCAGTAAGTAAATTTATTCAGTCCTTTATAATGGCGGCCCTAAAAAATACATTACCTCGCGACTGGTTTGCGTTTAGTCTTAAATACGGTTTACACACTTCGGAAAACGCACTGTATGTGTTTACACTATTGGAATACTACGCGTGGTAACAATAATAATCCTTTTAAAAGGCATTTTATTGGAACAATATCTGACCACTACGGTACGGTACGGTGATCTACTGCAAACTGAATTAACAAACAAAACCTAAGAATTTGATAAAGATGCCGACAAGCTAATATAAAAATATAGATAGTTTAAACCGCGATAAGGGCTTGAACCTTGAACGTATATAAGTATACTTTCTCAGAATAAAGGCGCTGGTTCTAAAATATTTATAAATTACTGATTATTAATAGTTCTCTCAGCAATCGACTTGATTTGAAAAAGGTGTTTAAAGAAAACATGAATGAATTTTCTAAACATGTTAAATCTATAATTTATTAAATACTCTAAATTCCTAAAAATTTGCCGCCCGGTTGTGGTACACCCCCGTGTTGCGGCGACCCTGTACTTAATGTTAGATTTTTAAGCGATAGTTTACATGTTTATTTATTTGATCAATTTTTCAATGGTAGGCAAAACATACTGCAAGGAAGTTACTAAAAACCCAATCGTTTTGGTGAATTGGCAGATAATTCAAAATTTAAAAGCGAAACTCCTGTGCATATCATTTTAGCTTTTTCCTAAAAATGCTGTGTCTAAGTTTGCAGTGACCAATAAAAATGGGTAACCGAGCTAGTATACTCGAGGAAGAATTACAGTTGAATTTTTTAAGATTAAAATAAGAATTTTCCAAATTAAAGTTGAAAATTCTTAGCGCTTAGAATTACGAATTTTTCGTCACAAAATGGTAGTTAAATTGAAATAATTAACACAATGTATAACACGTGGCCCTCTACATTTCTGTAATTGGACAATTTAATAGTTGGACCCTATGGTTCAAAGTTACTGTAAATATTGATTCAATATTGTTTCCATGAAATTCATTTTTTCTCGCTAACCGTTCTTAAGTTTACTGGTTTTACCAGAGTGTGCGATTCTTGCCAATTTTGTGTTGTTTCAGTATTTTTAAATTACACATTTTTGGTTTATGATGTTCATAAATAACGGCGAAGTGAAACTTTCAAGCAAGATTTAAGAGTAAATAAACTTTGTAGATTAGATACATTTTCACTATAATAAAGTGGCAAACATTCATGAGAGACTACTGATTTTTTCAATTTGCAGTTCATGTTCCATACCTTTTTTCAGCTTCACTGGTTTAGTTTGCCCAATTTGCTCAATTTTGTTGGTAACTTCAACTTTCCACACAACTCATTAGAGAAAAAGATACAGACAGTAATCGTTGGGGGTTTCGTGAAATATTGAATTACGTCAGTAAATTCGGCAAAATATGTACTTTGCTATTTACTGATTTCTTTGCCGCACACATGAAATTTATTTGTATTTTAAAATAAGTATAATCCAAAAAATATCTACAACAGACACCAAAATTATTGATATTACTCGTATGTAACGCAAACACACCTGATTCGCTTTTTCTTGTGATTCAACCGTGCCGGGAGCAATAATTGCAATCTTATTTGAATCGCGCATTTTGTTGCTGTTCGCCTATTATGTATTTATAACTAACATACTCAATTATATTCTATATAGGCTTGCAGTATCTTTTGAAAAGGCAATTAAAGAATAAATATATGACATAATAAACAAAACGGAAAACCGAAAAATGGCACGAAATAAATACTTTCATGATGTAGGTTTAATTTTAATATTGAACTTAACATTTAAAGACATTTAAAATTATATATTACAATTGTTTGGGAGTAATGTGTAACATACCATATCTCTCTTAATTAAAAATCTAACGAATAAATATGAATAAGTGGATTAATGTATGGCGGGGTAATTTAACTATAAATTTGTGTAGGTATAAGGTGTTTGTTTTTAATGTGTTTTAATTAAAGCCTCTGTTAAATTGATGGTATTCAGCATTTTTTGCGGCGATGGACGTTTCGTCTCCGGAATTATCTATTAAGTTACCTTTACGTTTACTCCCCTTACAACTACATTTTTACACTATTTAGAACTTAAATCAATGTAAATTAAATACACACCATTAAAATTACTGCAAAAAATGTGACGATGCTTTGACAAAGTGGAAGCGGGAACCCAAGCATTTTCCAATTTCTGTTTTTTACGTTTCTTAGAAATTCCAATTTATTGGATTTTCCTCAACTATTTGACTTATATGAAAACGGCATTCAATTATTTATATATCAGGCGATATGAATTTCACACTATTGCGTATAGATTATACGAAATTATTATAATTTCTTTGGGTGGTAATATACACTTGTTATATATTATATTTATATTATTATAATTAATTACAATATAAGTATGTTCTGAAGGCAACAAACTGTCACTGTCTGTATAGGAATCGACTAAATAATCCGAGAATTTGGAGGACCCTTGTGTCGTGTGGTTGTATACTCATAAGACCCGTAAAACAGTCAGAAACTTACAGGATCCAAAATTGGTAAACGCAGTCCTTACACGTTATGGTACCACATCGCCAAAACGATTCGTCATTTTTTAAACTTTAGCGAATGTAAACCTGCCTTTAGTAACAAAACATCTTTGCCGCGTTCACTAACTGCAAAAGTTGTCTGCAGGACGAAAACTTGTGGTTACAATAGCCAATTATAAAAAAGTAGCGAGGTAGGTATAGTTTTCTGCATTGTATAGGAGTAAAACGAAGTGTGGATTGTATCTATTTGGCGAATTTCCGACATAAATTCATCCTTGACAGCCTTATCGTCCCTCTGCTGGGCATCGGCCTCTTCTCGGCCACGTGTTTCTCCTCAGCGCTAAGGTAGAAACACGGAGGATCTACAGTTTAACGTCGAATCCGAACGACAGAAATTCCAGAGAAAGTTTTTAACATTAACATCCCACGGTTGCAAGTCGGATTGGGAAATTGTGTGTGGTGGGTTGCAGACAAGATTTTTATAAATCTGCATAGTAACTCTTAGGTT
>JABXWE010031252.1:0-19204 GCA_014611495.1 Limonius californicus
CTTTGCTTGGTATTCTGTGTTGGTCCATCCTTACCACCTTATTAGTTGTGCCTCTACTATCCCCACTATATCCGCGTCCCTGTAAAAGTTCTCTTATTTTCCTATGTGTACTTCTCGTCCATCCCTCTTCTACCTTTTTCTCTGCCATATAATTAGTATGTAGTAAATGTGCTTGTCTCTTCAAAGTCCAAACCTCACTCGCGTACGTCACAATGGGTCTTATGACAGTTTTGTACATTCGTAATTTCACTAATCTGGAAAACAAGTTTCCGGATATTATTGCTTTCATTGCTAAAGCACTTTTAGTTCCAGCGGCTATTCTTGCACTTAAGTATTTCGTTAGCACTTTCAGGTTTTCTTGCAAGCACTGTTTCCAAATAGTACCCAAATCTTCCAACTTCTGCGAGCTTGTACTCTTTGTTTCTATCTATCTTGATCTTAAGGTCCCTATTTCGGTTTACTGGATTGTCATCCCAGACCATGTACAGTAGACGCTCGATAACGTAAACACCCGATAATGGAAACATCGCGCTAATGTAAACACAAAACTCTTACTATAGGATGAATTGGAACGCCCGATAACGTAAACAACGTGTACAGCTCGATAATGTAAACGCTTCGATAATGTGAACACACTCGGGTTTGAATTAGTTCACGTTATCGAGCGTCTGCTGCATTTACTTTTACTTTCATTTATCTCCAACCCTACGTTTTGTGCCGCTATGATGATCTTCTTCACTATATTCTGTAATTCGTCCTTGGACCTTGTAAGAATTGTCAGATCATCGGCAAATCCAAAACATTGGTGTCTATGGTGATATACTGTGCCTTGTCTTTTTGCGTTACTATATTTAAAAAAATTTTCTAGCACCAGATTAAATACTGTAGACGACAGAGGATCCCCTTGTCTTAGTACGTTCTTGACAATGAACTTTCTCGATCGCTCACCGTTGACCCTTACTGCACTTGTTGTATTTTGTAGGGTCATTTTTAATAATCTAACCAACTTTTACAGTATTTTAAGTTCTTCTAGAGCGAGATATAGATTCTCTGTCGATATTGTCGTAGGTATGTTTGTTTAAAGTCAATGAATATTAAATGCGTTGGGGGTTTGTGTAAGTAGCTCGTTGCCTGTATTTCATTTAGAACAAATATTTGATCTACTACTGACCTCCCTTCCTAAAACCACATTGATATTCACTCAGTGTGTTGTCTGTATGGTGTTTCCGTTTATTATTTATGTACGTCGCTAGGAATTTATACACCACATCTAGCAAGGCTATCCCTCTGATATTTCCACAATTCTCTTTGTCGCCTTTCTTGCGTATTGGGCAAATTCATACTTCACTTCATGTGTTGGCATTTCCTCCATATTCCATATGTCTCAGATTAATTCTCCTATTGTTTGCTGTAGTTTCACTCCTCCGCATTTGATCGCCTCTTCGTTTTCTCCTGGGCTTCTCTTATTCTTCCGGTGTTGTGTTATTTTTTATTTCTTCTAGTTCTGGCTTCTCTATATTCACCGCATCCTCCTCTTGTCTCCCTTTTTTGTTTCTTGTGATTCGTCATTGTTTTGGAGTTTGTCTAACAGTTCTTCGAAATATTCGGCCCATGTATTTCTTCCTTTCGGACTCCTATAGATTTCATAGTTTATCCTTATATATACTTGTTCCTCACCGGTACCCTCGCTTCAATTTCTTCGCTCTCTGGTAGAAGTTTCTAATTTCTT
This sequence comes from Limonius californicus, assembly GCA_014611495.1. Taxonomy (NCBI): domain Eukaryota; kingdom Metazoa; phylum Arthropoda; class Insecta; order Coleoptera; family Elateridae; genus Limonius; species Limonius californicus. The sequence continues at coordinate 1,730 of JABXWE010031252.1, forward strand.
TATTTCTGTATTTTTCCTCCATACTTTTCATTTTGTGGTTCCTTTTCTTTGTTCTGTATATCGCTTTACTCTTTCTCCGTTTTCTTCATATTTACGTTTATTGTCTGCAGTATTCTCTTGTAGCATCCTTATTTTGGCGTTTTCTTTTTCTTTGACTGCTTGTTAGCATTCTGAGTCGTACCATTCGTTCTTCCCATTTTGTTTTGTTACAGTATGCTCTTTAGCTGCACTCTTTATATTTCTTTCTATTGCTAACATTTTTGCCTCTCTATACTCTCGAACCCTTGTTACGGGCCAATCGAGCTTTTCCGACGACCCGTAACCAGATAGATGGAAAACGGCCTACAGTTTAGCTCAGAGAAGGGGGAGTTCGTGAAAATCACTTATGGGAGAAAATCTTTAATTGTGTACAGGGCGAGTCAAAATAAGTGGGCGCCACCTTCCAAATCCAGCTGTTTGTAGGTCCTCGTGGAAGGCCGAGAAGCCAACAGCTTACAGGAATGGAACTTACCGTTATCGTGCCTCGTCCTATATATTTAAAGCTTGCAAAATTCTTACACAAACAAGTACAAAAGACAGAATAAGAGGCAGTAAACTTTAAAACACATATAATGAAATTATTGAAATAGCGATACAAAAAGAAAAGACAGGAAATAGCATTTTTATGAGTTTACAAATAATATTTGAACGTCCAAGAAAACAAAACTCGTCGCCGTTGACGCACAATATTTAGGATATTTCAATAAATCTGTGTGGCCAATGGCGTAGAGTTTACAGGAAAAATACAGTATTAATATCTTTTACAATTAACAATAAACAAATGGCGACTGAAGATCGCTTTTAGGTTGCATAAAACAAGTTCAATAACGTGGAATTTTGCAAATTTGCGCGAGAAAAAAAAAGGTTTCTTTTACACATCACAAAAACTAGATCTTTTACCTTGAACGGAAATAGCACAATACTGGTTCACAAGATGATGATAAAAATCCATTGGTACAACCCTGAAGCCTGGGTTGAAGGAAATCAACATCTAGGGGCTCGGAACTTTGATGCGTTCAGCGCACCAATGGTAACCGCAGAGCGACGGGAATTGGTTTCAAAATTAATCCGCCAAACGGCGATCGGCCAATTCGCACGAAATTGCCTTTACCGGGGTTGAATCAAGTGTTTCCTTTTAAATCCGGCAGTAGCCGATGGTCTGTTTATACCCCTTGGTAAAACAGCGAGGCGGAACACACATAACGGATACCCCTCGGAAAAAAAAACTCAAAAGCCGCCACTTGCAGCACTCGATATATTTACGGCCCTCCCCTGGAGATGTAATTTGGGAAGACACCGGAGTCATGAAAGGTGGAAGACTGACTGACGTAAAAACGCAACGGGAATCTCCACTTCCCCCACAAAAAAAACTTGCACCATAATTTGAAATATTATGAAAAGAATTCCAGAACGAAAACGGACACGTGCGACTGCCGAGAGGCCTACAACGATTATCTGCAAGCTAGCGCTGTTTACCAAAGAAATTCCTGGAAGTGTTTTCGATCGGCAAATCGAGTCCACAAAAGAAACTTTCAAGGTCTAACGAAACCGGCCTTCCATAACTCAATTTTTAAGATAAACAAAATAACGAAACTGTAACCAACATTCAAACGGCCATTAGAACAGAATTTCGATTACTATGAAGCGGCAATTAAATTAAGAAATTAAACCATATAGAGCGGCAAATTTGAAACGAACATAACACCCTCCATCAGTTTCCAGCTTTTCCTTGATAGTTTTCCTATATTTTGTTCGCGCTTCTCCTGTTTGGAGATTCACTCTTCTTTTCTATTTCTGATTTCCCTTGTTTGTTGCTACATTATTTGGTATTATTTGTTTAAGCATTATACCTACTAGTAAGTGTTCTGAGTCTAGATCTTAGTTATACAGCTTTTCACATCTTTTATGTATTTTTCGTTTTTTGTTTCGGCCAATACATGGTCTATTCGTTGGTTTTTGATTAATTTCGTTTTTGTTCTAAAAAGCGCAGTAAAACACACAAATATTTGTAGTTTAAAATGTCAGCATACAACTCAACTTTTATAAAATCCTATGTTCATTAAAACATTTTTTAAAACAATATGAAATTACATATTATTACCAAATTTTCTGTTTTTTTTTTTTTCTATTAGCTTCTTAATAATTTCTGAATATTTTCAAAACTAAATACGCAAGTTTTATCAAACTGCACATACGTTGAAAGGTCACTGAACAACAATTTCGAAATTGTAAACGTATACAGGGTGTTCCATTAAAAAAGTAAATATTAGAAGTTGAATTTTATTGAATGTGGTTGTAAATTAGTAACATCTTGTATAAGATATTTAAATTCTAAACAGTACGGCACCTATCTGAAAACGCGTTCGTGTAAACTGCAAAATAATGTTAAAAAATTATATGACGATCTTTAGATACTAACTGTTAGAGACAGACCGTCATTTTTTTCAGAATTTAAGAGGAAGTTAATTATAACCAAAACCATTAGCGACAGATATCTAAAACTCTATATCTCTGTAAAGATAAAAAATAAATATATATATTCTTATAGTTGCTATGCTAGTCTTATATTATATAGAAACGCTATTACATAATGTTGCAGCCTCTTCATGTTATACACAGGTCACTTTAATATTTTCGATAGCTCGTCATCTTCCGCCAACACTTTTATATATAACTTATTTGATTTATTGCGTTGCATTGAGTAGAAAGTAGTGTCTGCTACAGTCTGAGCTCTTTGAACTTTCACATTGAGCATTCTTACACGTGTTTACTACTGTAAGATTATATAATCTATTATTGATTATACAGTTTTAGTCGCTTGACTTCTCCAGGTACATATTTGTGAATATATTTGTGCTGATAGAACTCATTCGTGACTTTAAAGGAATCCTCTTCACACATTCAGTTAATTAACTGCCATTGTCATTTATTGTATTTTTCATGTTGTCTTACTATAATGCCATTTCTCCAAAATCAATCCATAAATCGTACTTTGTAGTTAGAATACCCACCTACTTGTTTGTACATCTTTTATTGTATAAAATATGCGTCCCTCGCTGGTGCTCGTATGTCTACTACTACATACGTTTGGAAGCCTTTAATTGCCATAGGAATTATTCTTTCGTTGACTGGATTGCAGCTTTTAAGTTTTTATGTAATTTTTTCATTACACAAAATATGTAATTGTAGAAAGAAACAGGTCGACCGCGAAGAACCCGGGGGCAAGCAGTGTAAGAGGCCAATGTCAAGTAGGTAATTAGCCTGAAGACACTCAAGACAGAAAACTTTGGTGTATTGGATGCGAGAAACGACGAATGTTGTGACAAACCCGCTATATACAATGCGGTCGTAAAATGTCCTCCCCCCCCCTACTAACTTGAACGAATAGTTATTTCTTCACAAAATTTTGTGTGCTTTAATGGGAGGCTGAATAGTACTTTTTAGCCCATAAATTTCATAACTTTCAAAATGGCGGCTAGTCGCCGTTCCAAAAATTTTTATAAAATGGCAATGGAGGTAGAGTAACACCTCATGTCTCTTTGAGTAGTGTATAATTCTAAATTTTGGGAAAATTTTATATATTCAAAATAGTATGTTAAAGAACTAGTTTCATAAGGCCTTTTCTTAACGCACGAGTCCAAGTTCAACGGACGAGTGCGACAAGTGGTCTTATGAAACGTGTTCTTTATCTATTTTTTCTATTGAGGAAGTTTAAGAGTATTTTAAATAAATTTATGTAGAAAATTTTACGTCAAATGATTACTAGGGAGTTTTTATAAACACTTATGGCAGCACTGACAGGTGGCTGAAACTGACATTTCAAACTTTCAAATTCAAATCGAACTACCAACATCGTAAAAAAACAAACTAAAAACAGTACGATTATAGGCCTCCTTAACGTACTGTTTTTAAGCTAAAACAGTGCGCTTAGAACGGCTTTATAAAACCGAAATAGAAAAATAAATAACGGACTTCCAAATTATCTGTTTCTGATACCTATTAAGCAAAACGCTAAAAAAATGTAGGAGGCGAAACAACAGAAGTAAAACAATTAAAATAATTAGTCTTTCTGTTATGTCACTTTAATTCAGTTATTGTGTTTGCTCACGTTTGAATATTGAGTGTTAAAACCGGTAATACTAACAATAATTGTGGCTAATGTTCGAACTTTGCAGCAAAAAATTGAAGCAGTTTTTATTTTTGTTAAAGCCAATCGAAATTTGCACGAAGCCGAAAGAATATTTAATGAACGTTTTCCCGACCGTCCTATTTGGAGCACGTATGTATTTAAAAGAACTTGTGCAAAAATTTATTAACGCCGGAAGTGTGCAAAATAGGAAAAACCCTGGACGACCCGCAATTTCAGAAAACAAACAAATTCAGATAGTCGGTGAAATGGTTGTACACTCTCAGCAATCAATTTCGCATGTAGCATAGACGGAAAACTTACTGGGGAATTGTACTTGAACATGCTGGAAAACGTCATCCATCCGTCAATAGTTGAGATTACTGAAAATAATCCAAACGAATTTGACATGGATAGCATATTCCAGCAAGATGACGCTCCTCCGCATTTTAGCAGACCAGTTCGCAATTATCGCGATGCAACGTATCCTCTATGATTGATTGGTCGTCGTGGTCTAACAGAATGGCCTCGGCGATCCCCTAACCTGACTTCGTTGGACTTTTTTTGTGGGGGTATCTTAAATCGAAAGTGTTCCAAACAGAACTCGATTACCTTTTGGATTTACGATGTAAAATAACAAAGGATTGTGCAAATATCGGAGTTGAAACTTTCTAGAAAGTACGGGAAGAGATATTAAATAGGTTTTTTATTCAGTTTTTGTTGTATAAAATAAATTTTGTTGTGTTTTAGAATCTTCTCCTTCTTCTTCATTCTTCAATGGTGACCATTTCCAAAGCATACCTTTTTTGACTTAATTCTTAGTTTTTTTCATAAACTTGTTATACTACTAGTAAGGCCCCCACAGAACACATCTTTTTTTTTAAGAAATCTACCCCATTTTTAAGGCACCCTTTTTAAAAAGTTAAGTTTTTAAGAAATTTACCCTGTTTTTCCAAAGGTACCCTTTTTAAAAAAGTCAACATTTTAAGGAAAATACCCTGTGTTTTCCAAACATGAATACGGTTTCGTCCAAACAAATTCCCCTTTTAAAAACACTTAAATTTAAGTATTTTGCCCTGTTTTTAAATTAGTTTCACAACTATATAGAGTCTGATGAAGTCAATCTAGAGACGATGTTAAAGCTTGTTTGTTTAATAAAGTTTTCAGTTGTTCCAAAATAACTAGATGGGACAATGAATATTGACAGTAGATACTAAAATCAAATGGAGCAGCTTTTATTAACATATTTGAAAATTCATCATATTCATATAAAATCGCTTTGTTATCCTTCTTTTTAAAAAAGTACAATATTTATATCCAGAACAGCTGTTATGTCAGCCATGAGGAAATGTGCAATTTATAGAACATTTGCTAAATTATTTGTTAATTTTACCGCCCAAAAAGTGTGTATGACACGATGTTAAAAATACCAAAAACAGTTTACTTGTAGTTGGTTTAGCCGCATTTGGCTTTTTACGTTTTCCATACAAATCTTGAACGGCTAATATATCTTCATCATGTAACTGTTTTATAGAACCATCATAAAATGCATACATAACAGCATCTGGTTCGTTTGAATGATTAATTTCCAAGGCATGACCAATTTCATGTAATAATATAGAATATAAGTCTGTTTTATCAGAAGTAAATTCACCATCACCGAAATACCAAATTTCTGATATATCAAGATGAATCTCTTTACATTGACCATTTGGCGTTTAAAAAAATGCATGTCCAATTTTTCCTTCCGGTTTTCCATCAAATTCATTAAGACATAGTCCCCTTTGACAAATTATATTATTACTATGATATCCAGTTGCTCGGTTTGCAAATTGAATTAAAATATCAGGATTATTTTTGGAAAATTCAAGTGTTAATCCAGATACTTTTTCCCATTCACTAAAAGCTCTTTTTGCTATATTAATGATAGTATCGTTTCCCATATAAAAATTCCATTTCAAAATTTCTTTATTCCATTTAGAACCAACAAGACTGTAAATGTTATCGGCAACTTGACATCTTGGAGTATTCATTAATTTTTCGGTTTCTTTATTCAAAGCTCCATCGATTGGTAAACCACAAAATTCTTGAAATTTCATCAATGATTCCGTTAATGTTTTATTATCAGTTATTGAATTTTTATCTTTATATCCATACTCTTCTAAATATGATGTTAAAGACCTCTCATGAGGCTTCGCTGAATCTAATGAATGTGTTAATGTAAATAGAGAGAGTAATAACAACTTCATTTATTACATCAGTATTTTATAAACGTTTCCATTACCATCGCTTATTTTTTCTTTGATAACAAAATCAACCATTACAGATATAGACAAATTGTTTTCGATTTTTTCAAATGTAAATTTTATATCGTCTAGTATCGATTGTTTTTCTTTGAATGGAAAATATAAAATATTGTTAGGTGTTATGAACGAAGATTTATTTTTATTGTGTTCCACATTCCATCTAAATATCGGTCCATCAATAATGTTTGATTTGATAAGTAAATTAAACTGAGAATACGTGTTCTCTTTATTTGCTTCGAGTATCGTATATTTTGGAATTCCAAATATTTTTTCAAAATAACTAGATTCGGAAGAATATTCTATTACCGTCTTTACTGGAAACCAAATTTTAGTTTCATCTTCTGTCATTTCAAATTTAAATTTATTGATATCAAATAAAAAAGGTATTTCTGGTGTTTTGATGGCGAAGTTTAAGTAAAAATTAATTTTTTCCAAGATCTCTTTGCCAGTCTTGACTTTATATTCATCATCCATAATATCATTCTCTAAAACATTTAAAACAAGTAAGCCAGGCTCATTCTTTTTTACGTTAAAGTAATTTATAAAAGGTAGTGTGTCTGAATCTTCTGTATCACTTAACATTGACCCAATAACTTGTTTTTGTAATTCATTTTCTTTATTATAAGAAATACTAACCTTTTTCTTAGTACTTCCATCACTAACAATTTTAAAATCATGTATTGTTGCTCTTGAACCAATTACTGCACCCATGAATAATGGAAACACTCTAAATATTTCATTTATATCTTTTTTAGCTAAAAATACAGATTCTTCTGGCGTTGATTCGTCTTTTAAATATTCTACGAAATTAAAATGTTTATTCTCTACTAAAACTTTATTTTCCAACAGCTCGTTAATTAATTCTTGTTTGTTATAATCATATGAAATTTTAACTATTTTTGTTTCATCAATTTTAATTGTAAAATCGGAAAGTGTGGGTCTTTTTTCATCATCTTTTTTTGACTTATACTTTTGGATAAAATTCTTCAATTCTGATTTGATGTCATCTCTGAACTCGTTAAAATTGTTATATTTTCGAGCGGCTTTTTTTGCTGTGTAATATGCATTTTGTTTTTCATCTTTTTGAAATGAAATATTAAATTTAGGAACGTAAAATTGTGGAACTACAGTTAGACAGTTTGACGAATTATATTTGTTACACGGAATTAAAACGTCTACGACTCCCAGGTAATAATTGTACTTGCTGTGATCTAATTCCATTTTATAATTTCCAAAATTATAAACAGCGCCATCCTTGGTACTTCCTTTCAGTTCGTATAAATTTCTCCGAGTCGCGATCATTTATTTAAAAATTATTTTTTATACGATTTAGCTTCTAGTGTATCATTTTCAAAATCGTATACCATGGTTTTTTCGGAAAACAACAATACAAACATTTTTAATCCTTCAGTATTAGTATGTTGTGGATGATATTTGTGAAATTCAGTATTAATTTTAATTACCGGTTTCCTATTACTGGTATCAATATCTTGAAATCTCATATGAATTAGCATGAGCCAATTATATAAAAAAAACATTTCTGGAGTGTGATAAGTTTCTATATTTCGACTCGCACCATATTTAGCTCTATCATAATCCATAGATCTTAAAAATTCCCATAAATATTTCGTTTTATCTGGATTCAGATTTTGTCTTTCAGGTGGATATTCCTGTTCATTTCTTGCGATCCAACAATTTTTAATAGACGCGTGAGTAAAGTTTATATGTTTATTCTGAGTATTGAAAGATGATTTTTCTACAAATCCAACAACCGCAAAATATATAAATCCGTTTCCGAGATATTGCTCAGATAAAATTGCGGTATATTCATCACCCCAAACATCAAATTCTAAACATTGAATATCGTTAAAAGTAAAATTATATTGATATAGATTTTTTTTTTTTAATGTACGTTATACCAGCTCAGCAGTGGTTGCTATACATGGTAAAGTTAGAATGAATATATCACTTTTCTAATAACGAGCGAGGTCCGTGTGGCCTCTAACAATAATAATTTTAGCACTAATGGGTTGCATTGTTACTATTATTTTGGTTGAAACTGTTTTATGAGCACATAATGTCATAGGTTGGTAATTAGTTCACTATGATTAATTACTATTACTATTATTCACTTCTGTTCACTATAAGTAGAGGGTATTATTCACTATCACTTGTCAATAGGTCTCTGGCTAGCTTCCTTTTTAATCTTGTGTGTAGTGTTTTTGAGCCCAATTGAAAGTATACTGCGCCACTGCATTGGTCTAGCTTGTTGTAAAATTTCTTGGATAACTTGGTAATAAATTCTTGTATAAAGTGGGCATGTCAGTTTCTCTGTGTAGTTGTGTATTCCTAACGAACCACTGTGAATTGGTGATAGTGCGCAATACTTTATTTTGTAGGATTTGCAATTTATTGATGTTCGTTTTGGATGTTGCACTCCACACACAGCAGCCATAAGTGAATATTGGTCTAATTATGCTTGTAAATATTAGTATGCCGCATTTTATTCTAAGTGTAGACTTTCGGTTGAGGATTGGATACAGCAGGTTCAGTCGAGCATATGATTCTGATAATTTTTTGTTGACGTGGTAGCTCCAAGTCAGTCTTCGATCTAGGTATATGCCTGCGCTGTCTTTAGGATTCCAGTCAATTGGCGTGTTATTAATTATTATCCTTGGTGGATCATCTGGTCTGCGAAGTGTGAAAATTTTAGACTCACATTTGGTCGCGTTTATTTTAACGCACCTATTTTCAAACCAATTATGTAGTTGATTCACCCCTAGTTGCAGATTGCGAGCTGCTTGATGAATGTCTTGGTCTTGTGTGATGATGGCAGTGTCATCCGCGTACATGGCAAGCTTTGCAGCTGGTATTGTTGGGATATCGGACATAAATATATTAAAGAGTATTGGGCCCAATATCGAGCCTTGTGGAACACCGGCCTTGGCTTGTCGGGATGTAGAGACATACGATCCTACTTTCACTTGAAATGTTCTGTGTGTTAGAAACGATTTGATGGTTTTTCATGAGATATGATGGTATGTTCATTTTTAACATTTTGTACAACAGTCCATTTATCCATATTCGGTCGAAAGCTTGTGCTACGTCCACAAATGTGATTAGTGTGTGTGATTTGTTTTCGAAGCCTTTTTCTATTATCTCAGTGAGTCTTAGTATTTGATGATTTGTGGAGTGGTGACTTTTAAATCCGAACTGAATTTGAGGTATAGCGTTGCTATCTTCTAGGAAACTCATTAGTCGATGTTGAATTATTCGCTCCAGGAGTTTGGACAGTGTAGACAGAAGACTTATTGGTCTATAGCCCGCTGGATCACTGTGTTTCTTCCCGGGCTTGGGGAACATAAGGATAATTGTCTCCACATTTCTGGAAAGTATCCTGTTCTTAGACATGCATTAAAGATAGCTGTCAGATAGGCTATGGATTTATCTGGAAGATTTTTAAGAAGTATGTTCGGTATCATATCGCTTCCAGGGGCTTTATTATTTATCAGTTTTGTAACATACTGCTTCACTTCTGCGGGTGAGGTCGGCTGAATGGGCGTTATATTACCGGTGGAATTATTATTTACTTCTGTAACAATCTGTTGTATATGTTCTGCATTGGTTTCATCGTATTTTGTAGTGAAGACTTGCTCAAGATGTTTGGCGAAAACTTCACTTTTTTCCTTGTCCTCTTGGTACGCACGATCATTTACTCGAAGAGTGGGAATTATGAGCGGTTGCTTGAGAATTTTTTTTGTGGCTCTCCACATGTTGGGGTTGATATAGATTAGACGTCATGGCTTCTCGTAAAGCTAATTTTGCTGGAGTTTGATAATCAATTACATACAACATACAATACATATCTTCAATTATAATCGATCCATTCGGATTATTTTTTCCTTCTTCGTATACAAATAATGCATCATTATTTGCGTGTGTATTCTTTTCCAAGATTAGACTACAATTTAAATTAAATATGGGAGTATCAACATCATCCATAAATCCAGGAACAAGATCTCCCAGTGAAATTATTCCTTCGTGAATTCCTCCTCCGCTTGCTTTATCTTTTGCATCTAATCCGTTAACAAGACTCTTGCCAACATTTTCATCAGACCAGTTTACTCTCATTTTCATTGGCGAAGCCATCATAATATTACTAATTGTTTGAACATCTTTATCTTTGATTAATATTCTAGCTTTTCTAAATAGTTTTGAAATCCATCCATCACTTAATTGAATTTTGGTTTTAATGTCTGATTTTCCATCAGCGGCTTTTATATTGATTCTTATATAAAGGTAACTTCTACGAAAATTTATAGCTCTCTCTGTTAACGTAAAATTATACGGAATTGTATCATCTTTATTTAAATCTATAGTAGTTACTTTAAATGTTCTATGGCAGGCTGATTTTATGTAATCAGATTGATCTTTTAACAATTTTGCGAAATCTCGCTTCATTTATATGAAAATTAAAATAGTAGGGATTTAATGAGGTTTATCTTGTTATTTTTCAAATTTTTTATTACCTCATCAAATGAAATGGTTTCCATCAATTTTAGGAAAAGTAAACAAAGATGTACACACATATTTGTACGATCTGGTTGGATTTTTATTTTGTTGTATAGAAGTTTTTTATTTTTAAAAGTCTTTAAAATAAAAGAATATGGTTTATCACCAGTTGAATCAAAATAAAATATTGTGTCTCCTCTGATTATATAACACGTTGCATGATTACCGTAAAATAATATTCCACATTCGTTTTTTGAAAATGTACTTGTAACGGGTGCAAAATGTGAAAGTCGAATAATTGGTATCTAATTACCAATTTCGAATAAATTCACATTTGGAGATAAGGCCGACCGCAATAACAAACATGTGCCAGCGACCGTGACGCGAGATATTCCAGAATAACCCTTTCCCGGAAAATCGGAACAGAGGGGATGATGCGCGCATGACGGAAGTGTAGGAGTGAACCCCTATAAAACGACCAGCACGGCCATTCGAGGGATCTTTAGAATTTTCCTGGCCTTTGAAGCAATTCAAAGTCAGAAATATTCCACCGTTTTCCTTAAGAGCAATCTTAAGCGATTCCAGTTTTGCAAATCCGTTCCTGAAAATTAACCAGTCAAGTAAAATTCCTTTTACTAACCCGAGTACTTGCCTAAAAGTGAACAAATAATTTTCCTGTGCTTTCACCAGTGTTTAAAACAGTTTTAATGATTTTATATTACAAGTTACAGATCCCGACGTTCGACAACCTAGAGCTCACTACCGCTGGGAGAATCCGCGAGAATTTATTCGCTGTTTGAAACCGCTTGGGAAGTATCAAGTTTTGAACGCGTAGTTGGCGAGTATAATATTATTAACCTGCCTTGATCTTTTATTGGCTCATCCCGTAGAACGTTTTCCCTGAGTGATTACTTTTGCAAGATATATACTGGTGTTGGAATCGGAGTATATCTGGTAGAAATAATTGTTATACGAATTATTATTGTGTGCTGAGCTGGTGGATAATTAGCGACGTAAGCACACGGTAATCTTTTATTTTAATTCTTATTTGAATCCCTGAACTGAAATTGGTTCGATCCGTGGAGGAATTTTCACGAATCCCAATTTTGGGTTATTATAAATACCGGCTGTAATATTTGAATTACGTTTGGAGAATTTCAAACGGTTCAGAGCTATACGCAGATTCTGTGAGAATCTGGGTGCAACGTATGCCGATTTTATTTGCCAAATTAAAAGTAAATTGTTTAGGAGCCGAGATTACTAAGTCTTGTCAATTAAACATTCAGTCCCGTCCCGTCATAAATACACCGTATAAATACAGGTTATCGTATCAAACCCGTCAATTTCGACGCATTCAAAACGTCGCCGTTGTATTTTGGGGAATTCCAGGAAAACTTAAATAAGAAGTTCCTGTTTGAATAGTTAATATAAAGTCGCCAGAATTCAAGTGAATACGTACTTTTAAAAGGTAAATTGCCTGCCAGCAGTAAAGAGCACACCGGGGTCGTTGATCGAAGCGATTTATAACGATTTATTCAATTTCATTTGTTGCTAGTCAAGCTAGCGTGTTTTATGAATCCCGCACTGGAAAATTAGTTAACTACTATCCGTTTATCCCGATTCACTTCAACGTAACCGCGGAGGTAGCAATAACACCAGTAAACAATAAGTATTTAATCCAGTGGTTTATGTTTAAAGTCCAGTCAAAACCAGACCGCATCCATCTTGGAGAGCGATCGAGCATTCGACCGACCGCAGCAATCCGCAGTAGGCGGGCCCGACCAGGAAGACAGTGGAGCTACCGAGGACTCCCAGAACTACTCAGAATTCGTTATTATTTACCTTTATAGCTATTATTATACACCAGAACATTAATTTATTTTACAGTTTGTACATAGTTTAGTGCTAATTAATAAATACATTTCTTTTACACGTAGTCATTTTTGAACCCTGGACATCTCACGAGCTTATCCGAGCAATACAAGCAATATTAACGTGCAGCCCAATAAGCACAAGGCAGCACCGTTACATACTTGGAAATGATTCTAAAAACACGTCTCGAAAATTTTTTAATTTTAATTTCTTTACATATTTTAAAGTGTCGGATACAGATTGTGGAGTTAAAATAAATCTGTTTAATTGATTGCTGGATAATTTTAAAGTGTAGCTGGAATTTGATTCGATTTTATTTTTTAATTTTTCTTCGTCTCGTTTATTTATTTGAGAAGTGAAACCTTGTAGACTATTATCTGCTTTTTCAATTACCAAATTTACGTTTTTATTTTTCTTCCATGCGTCTCCAACTTTTTTGCGTTGATATGAGGTCAATTTCATTTCCATTTATTAATTCAAAGTATAAAGAGTAGGTTTACGAGGAAGTTCAAAAATTCTTTTGGGTTCATGTTGTTTTTCTTTTTCTTTCTCTTCTTCTACTTGTTTTTCTTTTTCCTCAAATTGTAATAAATCAAACAAATCTTTTTGAACTTAAAGTTGTTGTTTCTGTAAATTTTTTGGTACGTCAAAATAATCACTTTCTTTATTATAACGTTTAGTATTTATATACGAATCGTAAAACCCCTTTCCAATATTTACAACGTCAGAAATACCCATGGTTGCTAGAGAATCAAATAAACCACCTGCCAATACTCGATAAGGATCATTTTCGTTTTCTATGTAATCTAAAATCATTTTTGCAACCTCTGGTTGATTTTTTATTTTTGAAAGAGCTTTAGCGACTTGTAAATTTACATCTCCAGCAGCTAAAAAATTTTTTCCTTTCATCATATACTTACCAACTTTGGCCCACATTCTCTGTTTCCAATCATATTTCTTTAATTTACTTATTTTGTCTGCTTTATCTATTAATTATAAATCAGATTGTTTTATTTTTTCATAATTTTCAGGATTACGATTTTTAGAATCATTGTAGTACCCAGTTTCAGTATATACTCTATCGTGTTCCTTACAAGCTTTATCCAAATCGTTTATTCCTTGATCACTTCGTTCAATTCTCTTTTTATATTTAGTAAACGGACCGCAATATTCATATCCACCAGGAATATGCATTTCTGGTATTTTTTCAATTAATCCACCTGCTTTATCACAACATCCGTTTTGAATACATTTTAAACATTCATGAATTGTTTTTGAAAGTCTTGCGACTGTTGTACTTTTACTTTTTTCTCTTGGTGTCTCAGTCCATATTTGTTTAATTAAATTCATCCACTTGCTTCCTTTTGTTGTTAACGGTCTATTTGATTCTGGATTATAATTTTGAATCATTGAATTTGATTTTCTTAAAATTTCTGAAAACGTACTGAGATCATCGGAAGTATAATCAAATATTTCAGGTGCTTCTCTATCGAATAATAATTTTTCTAATCCTGGTGTAATTGTGTAAAGTTTTCCAAGTAAGTAAAATGCATCTTTGTCAGACAATTTAGTTGGTTTTATAACTTCTGATCCAATCATAAATTCTTTAGAAAGCAAATCGAATCTAGGACCGTAAATACCATCATATTTTCTATGTTTCTTTGTTCTAGATGCATCGGCTTGTAAATCATTCCATATATCACTATACTCAAAAACTTCATCATCTTCATCTTCAATTATGGGTTCAGGAATCGATTTTCTGGATTTAGATTTTTTAATATCTACCAACTCTTCTAAATTTTTATTCATCTTATCTAACCGCTTTGTAATTGGTTCTTCCTTTTTTTCTCTCTGCTTATTTTGAACAACTTCCTTATTTGCTATAGCTATCTCTCTACCCATAATTTTATTTTTTATTTTTATCATTTCATCGACACTCATTGGACAATCTTGTTTGCTAGTAGTCGGACCATGTAGGCGGTCATCAGTTACATCTTGATCGAAAGTCGTCAGATGTACTGGTTCGTTTTCGTCGGTTTCTTTTGCAAATCTTTTTTTCAGTTTCTGATACAATTTTTTCATTTCTACTGAATTCGTCATTTATATATAAATGAATAGATTCAAGGGAGTTAATTTCAAATATTTCAAAGATTTAGAAGCTGGTCAAACTTGTGAAGGTAAGCCAAGAATTCGTGCAATTATGGTAGGTCCAAGTGGAAGCGGTAAGACACATTTGACTCTAAATTTTATTTTTAATGAGAAACTGATTTACTATAAAAATTTATACATTTATACGAGATCACCAGATCAACCTATTTATCAAAACTTACGTAAAGTATTTAAAAATGTAAAATGTAAATTATTTTTTGAAAGTGAATGGGAAAATATTTTATCTGTAGACGAATGCTTACCAGATAGTTTGGTTATATTTGACGATGGATCTTTGGATAAGCAAACCAAAGTTCAGGATTATTTTACCAGAGGAAGACACAAAGGAATTTCGTGTATTTATATTGTTCATTCAATTTCAGCTATTGATCCTAAATTTATACGTGGAAACGCAGATTTCATGTTTATTTTCAAATTACCTCCAAAATATATCAAATTCATTTACGACAATTACATTTCAAACATTTCCAAAGAACAGTTTGTAAGAATTTGTAACGAGTGTTGGAATCAAAAATTTAATTTCCTCTCGATTGATATGGTAAGTTTAAATTTCTTTAAATGTTTTACTCCTTTATAAATGAGTGAAATCTATTGCCTAGCGTGTAAAAAATTAAAAATCACACAAAGAATAAGGGTCCTTTAAAATTGAAAAGTGGAAAAGGTGGAAGTGAATATTATTCAACCATCTGTGCTGAATGTGGAAAGAAAAAATCACAAATGAAACATGGACCAACCAGTTCAACCGTTAAAAGGAAGAAGAAAAAGTGTAAAAAGTAAATGGAGATGTATCTGGAAAAGCGATTATACGTGTACATTTTTATAAAAACATTGGAATAGGATTAAATTGTGGAAATTTAATATTTAGTACGTCCAGTCTATCCGGAATTTTATTACCTCCATTAATTTCTTTGAGTTAGGCGCTGGAGTAATTGTAATACTCGAAAACGCTTATAAAATACCAGAAAGAACTTCCGAATACAGAATGACTTACAAATTTTATAAACAAATATTAAATTTATTAAAAGCTAGAAAGATTTCCAAACAAGAAGTTTATTTGAAAGAAAAAGATTTTATAGATAATTTACAATTTTTCCCTAGAGAAAAATATATGAAACAAGCTGGTTTAAATGGATATTGATTTTCAACAGTCGCCGTGCCGACCACTGATATTTATTTTACTTTAGTAGTATAAAATATGTTTGCCTTAATTTCATAACCTGTTTGGACGAAACCGTATTCATTTTTGTGCTGAAGCGGCCCAATAGAAAAACAGGGCAAAAAGGCGAATTTTAACTTTTAACAAAGGTATCTTAAAAACGGGGTAAAATGTTTAAAAATGTTAACTTTTAAATATACCTTTAAAAACAGGGCAAAATCCTTAAATTTAAGTGTTTTTAAAAGGGGAATTTGTTTGGACGAACCCGCATTCATGTTTGGAAAAAACAGGGTATTTTCCTTAAAATGTTGACTTTTTTAAAAAGGGTACCTTTGGAAAAACAGGGTAAATTTCTTAAAAATTTAACTTTTTAAAAAGGGTACCTTAAAAATGGGGTAGATTTCTTAAAAAAAAAAGATGTGTTCTGTGGGGGCCTTACTAGTAGTTGTTATTTTCAATCATCTGTCATTTGTTTCTGGATGAATATTTTTTTATGAAACTCAAGGAACAGACGCATAATTAAAGTACCCTTCAAATGAGGTGTCACTCGACCCCCCTTTGCCATTTAAAAATATTTATAGTAATAAATTTTAAATATGTAGTAAAAAGTAGTATTTAGCCTCCCATTAAAGCACACAAAATTTTGTGGAGAAATATCAAGTCGCTCAAATGTTAGTAGGTGGGAAGACATTTTACGACCGCACAGTACACAGAGTGTATCACAAATATTTAAACCAGTAATAGATTGGCTCAAGTAGAATTCAATAGTGTAACGGTGCTGCCTTGTGCTTATTGGGCTGCACGTTAATATTGCTTATATTGCTCGGATAAGCTCGTGAGATGTCCAGGGTTCAAAAATGACGACGTGTAAAAGAAATGTATTTATTAATTAGCACTAAACTATGTACAAACGGTAAAATAAATTAATGTTCTGGTGTCTAATAATAATAGATATAAATGTAAATAATAATGAATTCTGAGTAGCTCTGAGAGTCCCCAGTAGCTTCACTGTCTTCCTGGTCGGGCCCGCCTACTGCGGATTGCTGCGGTCGGTCGAATGCTCGATCGCTCTCCAAGATGGACGCTGTCTGGTTTGGACTGGACTTTAAACACAAACAACTAAATTAAATAATTATTGCTTATAAGTGTTATTGCGGCTTCAGTGATTACGGTGCGGTAAATCGGGATAAACGGGTAATAATTAACTAATTTTCCAGTGCGGGATTCATCAAACACGCTAGCTTGACTAGCAACAAATGAAATTGAATAAATCGTTATAAATCGCTTCGATCAAC
>JABXWE010031254.1:0-16472 GCA_014611495.1 Limonius californicus
ATAAAAAATTTATTCAACTATTTAATTACAAATAATTACCGTCACAGTTAAAGACACCTATCCCATTGTTTTACTAACCGACGTATATTCTGCTCATAGAATTCTTGTGGCTGCTGATTGAAGAAGTCTTCCATAGCTATCTGTACTTCTGCGTCAGACTCAAAATGCCGACCTTTTAACGTCTTTTTCAGCAGTCCAAAAATATGGAAATCGCAAGGCGATAGATCCGTGCTATAGGGTGGATGTTCTAAACCCTCCATTTCTTTTGAAGATTTTCTTTTACGACATTAGCAACATGAGGCCTAGCATTGTCGTACAGCAAAATAACCACGCGCATAAGTTTTCCTGGATGTTTCCGTCTTAGTGCTTGCTGAAGCTTGTTCAAAGTTTCATTGTACAGATTTGCGTTGACGTTTACTCCGGGTTCCTTACACTTTATCACAAAGGTCCTTTATTGTAGAAAAAAAAATATTAACATTACCTTGCCTGCAGAAGGTTGTGCTTTAAACTTCTCAGGTGGTGGTGAACTTGAACGTTCCCACTGCATCGACGATAACTTACTGAATGGCTGGTAGTAATGGCACCAAGTTTCGTCACCAGCAACTATTCACAGAAGAAAGTCATTACCATTTTGCCTATAGTCTGTGAGGTGTTGCAGAGATAAGCCCAATCCCAAGCATTTTTGTTCATTAGATTACGAACAATACTATGAACAGATCCTTCAATCGCACCAACAATTTCTGAAATTTTTCTTATTGATATTCGACGATTTTCTCTAATAAGACCTTCCACACATGCCATATTGTTTTCTGTTAATGCAGTACACCGTGCACCTGGTCGCGGCTCATCCATAGTCTTGCATTCGCGTATGAATCTACAATGACTGTACACCCTCAGCGCATAAAAATTGTAGAACCGCACGCTGTTCGAACTTGGACGGATTTTCAACAATAAACGCCATTTCAAAATCGAAGTTTTAAAAGTCAGAATCAAATTCAAACGCCAGAAACTTATTAATGTGTTGCTTACACACACTACTACCATTAACAACCGTCATTTGAATTATTGCATTTGTTTTCAATGCTAAGTTGATCAAAGATGGGTTTCAGTTGAATAAGCCTCGTATTTTTTATGATATTTTATTGTACTATAGTATACTATGAGAAAGATAACGATTCAACAGCCGAGGAAGAATCCAGAAAACAAAGACAGCTGGAGAAATTTCATCAATGTCCTATGTACCTTAAAGAATAATGGGAACCACGTGAATCCTAGGATTACTAAAATACTTGAAGTGGATCAGAATCTTTTCGAACATGAACTATTCTTTTAGCAGAAGGGGTTCCTCCTTACTATATTGCAGTAGTCACTAGTCATATAGTTTTACACGTAACATGTGGAGTGGCCAGTCAGATCACCTTATGTCACGCCACTATATTTTATTCTGTGGGGTCACCTTAAATCTAAGATCTATGCTATTCAACGTGATTCTCGGAAAGAATTAAGAGCTACAATTAAGCGTCGTTCGTCAACGGCCGAAATTTTTTCTAATGCACCAATTTGTTCTAAAAATCGATTTTACTAATATAAAGTCCCCACTTTAAACATTTAATGAAATAAGCTGAATACTTTTTTGAAATGTTTTTTTCTTTACATTTCCCATACGCATCCGAAAATTTACATTGCCATTTCTCAAAAACAAATGGACAGAATTGCGAAAACTTTTCAAATTATTTAAAAAGCAGAAAAACCTTTCAAATGAAGTATCACTCGACACCCTTGTCATTTAAAACTTTGGGGTTGGTGGTGGAGGGGCTAGGGAGATGAAGTAGGGTAGACGACTTACATGGTAAAATATATGCCTCTATTGTTGACCTATCTCGCCAATTTTTTCAAATTTGATTATTTAAACAGTTATTAAAGGCGGACTGTTTTAGTTGGACACCCCGTATACAATCATAGAATTTCAACTTCTTGTTTTAATATACACTGTTTAAACAATAACTGTGTTTTATTAATTGCAATACAAAAATTGATTGTAACAAATAGATTATGCGTTCGTTCGTAAAAATAAAAGCATTAAATATGCATCTTTTTCTGGTCTAATTAAAATTGTATCTCATACGGTTTCCAAAATTACAATCGCTAACTTTGAATTTGAGACTTTCGTAAATATGCAGAAAACTAGCGAACTATTTCACTCAGTTTTATAGTTTCGACTAACCTTTACAATGAATAACTGAACTTCTATTGATACATCAGTTTCAGCGTATAATGCATTGAATTTTCCCCAGACAGGTTCAATGTAACCCGTGGATTAATTAGAGCCAATGCTTGTTTTGTAAATGGAACGCAAAAGAGATACTCTATCAAAATGTCAAGAGGCACGAACTTGCGAGAATTGGTTCGCTGCCTCACCGGCATGTTATGCCTTACTTTCATTGTGATTGTTGCCATTTGGCTTCGATTCAAACACGAGAACAATCATCAGTTTAGATTATCACAATACTAACTTATTAAAATAACAATAGGGAACTGTTTTTGCGATCTAGCATGAAATGCTTAACTAACTTTATTTGTTCGGCGGAACAAAAGGGAAATGAAGAGATAATATAGAAATTCAATTGTTTGAAATCGATTATTAGAGCTACAGTCTGAGTTTGTTTTCAGAATCAAACTGGGATATTTAATTTTTGATAATCGCTTACACACAGAATAGTTATTTGAACTTCTTTAGTAAATTATAAATCAATGCAGAGAAGGATATATATGAACACTAAATTTCATGTAGTCCGAAGGACACAGTTATGGTAAACTTTCGACTTTTGCCTAAGCCTAACCTTCGGAGTACATCCATAGGAGACAAATAATCCCTCGAACAATGAATCTTTAATGGTCTTTTACTTGCATAGGTCTGGACTTTTGTTCTGCTCATTATATTTTAGAATATAACCATTTAAAATAGGTGTATCTAAAATATTACATAAATATATTTGGATAAACTACGGTTAGGCATTAATAATGTTCTGCCAGACCCCAACTATAAATTTTCCACTAAGGTGTCGTTACGCTGTACGGCGTATACCTTCTTACAGGTTGTAATTTAATGTACTGCATAAACCGAAGGACTAAAATAAGAAACCTGCAAAAGAAGTTACTGTTGTTTACAAAACACAAAAGCTAAAAGTTTTAAAAATATAAATATAATTAAGTGCCAGTAGAAATATAGACATGAATATCTCACCGCTTCCTGTTAGTTGATACTGGTGATGCATTAGAGATTGACGAAGATAAAATGTTCGATAATTAGCAGCAACACCACGTAACCGAACGGTTCTGGCAGTATTTCAAATATGATCATCAATATTTACTTGACAAGACTTACTATAAATTCTACATACAAAGCAACCATATTCCGTAAATTATTCAGTTTACTGTATAGCAATATCTATAGGAATTTCTGGAAGTAAATGGTATTTTAAAATATTCATATTCTTTTTGAATTTTACTAGTTTATTGTTCAGAAACAAATATAGTTTATTCAATTATTTATTCATGAGGCAGCGCTCTACTTATGGATATGGATATGATGTACATATGTGGGAGGTGTTTCGGATAACCCGTCTTTTTTCAGTATGTCTAGTCATTTTGCAAACCGTCGTCATTTTAAACGAACCATGTCTATTTATGCAATGTGACTGAATAATTTAATTTTTTTGTTAATTTGCGTTAAAAGGCAGTGAAACACAAGAAGAGTTGGAATCAGAAACGACACATACGAGGCTTATTCAACTGAAACCCATCTTTGATCAACTTAGCCTTGAATACAAACGCAATAATTCAAATGACGTTTGTTAATGTTAGTAGTGTTTGTAAGCAACACATTAATAAGTTTCTGGCGTTAGAAAATGATTCTGACTTTTGAAACTTCGATTTTGAAATGCGTTTGTTGTTGAAAATCCGTCCCCAAGTTTCACCAGCGTTCGTTTCTACAATTTTTATGCGCTGAGGGTGTGCAGCCATTGCAGAGTCATACGCGAATGCAAGCAGTGTATGGAAATGCAAGAATTGCATACCCAACTGTGAAGGAATGGTGCCGAAAATTTAAGAATGTAAAAGAGGGGACTATGGATGAGCCGCGACCAGGTGCACGGTGTATTGCATTAACAGAAAACAATACGGTATTCGTGGAAGACCTTATTAGAGAAAATTGTCGAACTTCAATTAAAGAAATTTCAGAAATTGTTGGTGCGAATGTAGGATCTGTCCATAGTATTGTTCGTAATCTTGGTTGCAGCAAAGTTTGTTCGCAATGAATTCCTCGTCTCTTCTCTAATGAACAAACTTGCTTGCGATTGGTCTTATCTCTTTAACACCTCACAGCCTATAAGCAAAATGGTGATGACTCTCTTCTGTTAATAGTTGCTGGTGACAAAACTTGGTGCCAGTAGTACTAGCCATCCAGTAAGTTTTCGTCAATGCTGTGGAAACATTCAAGTTCACCACCACCGAAGAAGAGTAAAGCACAACCTTCTGCAGACAAGGTGATGTTAACATTTTTTTCGACAATGGATGACCCTTTTTGATAGAGTTTAAGAAACCTGGAGTAAATGTCAATGCAAATCTGTAAAATGAAACTTTGAACAACCTTCATCAAGCAATAAGACGGAAACATCCAAGAAAACCTACGCGGGGGGTCATTTTGCTTCACGACAATATTGCTAATGTGGTAAAAGAAAATCTTCACCGAAAGAAATGGAGGATTTTAGAGCATCCACCCTATAGCCCGGATCTATCGCCTTGTGATTTCCATATTTTTGGACCGCTGCAAAAGGTATTAAAAGGTCGGCAGACATGTTGAGTCTGACGCAGAAGTACATATAGCTATGGAAGACTTCTTCAATCAGCAGCCACAAGAATTCTATGAGCAGGGTATACGTCGGTTAGTAAAACAATGGGATAGGTGCCTTAACTGTGACGGTAATTATTTGTAATTAAATTGTTCAATACATTTTTTATGAAGCAAAGATGTGTTTCAATTGAACATACCTCGTAGAAAGGAAGCCGACACAAATGCGACTAGTTGTGGATATGATATGAATAATGAAAGCGAATTGTGTTTCCTGTGTAACCAAGAAAAACAAATTATTAAAAAAGAAAGGACGCATACGAAAGGCAAAGAAAAGCTGCGGAAAAAATGGTTAAATCTTCAGGTGAAACATGAAAAGTATTGAAATTGGATCATCTGTTGTTGCAATACCTAAAGTAAACTATCGGCTAGTAGATGTAGACTACAGCAACGAAGTTTATAGAATAGGAAGACCTAGTGGAATAATAAAAAAAATGATTTTCTTGTAATGAAATGCAACCATCTGGAGCACCTGCAATAGAAGCCATTCCAAAAAAAAAATATAAGTTTCAAACAAGCTGTTTCTTTTCAAAATCGAGTTCAAGGGTTCAGTTTAGACATTTTGCAAAATGATTGAAACTCAAAATCACATTGTAAAATAGTCGACGTTTGTTCAAAATGATGACGTTATACAAAAAGATGGATCATACGAAACGCCTGCGATATATATAAAATCAACAACATGGGAATGATTAATAATATCAGATAGAATCATTCAGAACCAAATATTGTGGGAACAAGGCTTGAACACATTAAATATGGTGCGGGTAGAGCTGGTAAAATTTCAAAATTATCCATATGGTTTGGTAGTTTATATTTAACCGCACCGCAACTTTTTTTATACTTGTGGAAAGAGTTTCCTCAACTTGACGAAGTACTTCTTCCTCTAGTTATGTTGTAGCTGTGGTTGACTTAGCGTGAAGGTTAGTGTCTCTCAGAAACGTACCAAACCAGTGTAATATGCATTAATGTAAATGTCCATCTGGAAAGCTTTCATGGTATATGCGCCTTGACTCCAGTGCATTTCCGCCCGCAAGGCCATAACAGTAATGCATATCGGCTTTTTTAGGTGTTTGTATACTCGGGTTTGTTTAAAAACTATATAATATTCAGAAGGTACAATGCAACAAGAATTATTTCAAGTATAGCTTCAATCTTTTGACTTTAACTATTTATACTTTATAAATTTGACGACGACGGCACTAGCACTGTGATTGCTTTTTTCAAACTTGTACAGGATTTCATTTTCGAATAGGTTTAACAAAATTCTATTGGTTTAACATATTTAATACCCCGCATTTAGACAATAAACATTATGATGATCTTTTGTTCTTAATTTTTGTTTTAAAATTATCAAAGAATCACCCCCTGACATTTTTGGCATTATTTAGATATCACCCTGTATAATCACCAACCCAAAGTTTGCAGTTTTATACATAACATATTTATTAAACTTAGTAATAGTAACATAATAAAGATTTATAAATGGTGACATCTTTCCAATAATTACGTGATGATCATTCATCAATAATCCAAAATAAACTGCAGGAATGTATCAGGCACCTACTTCAAAGCAAGCTGAGCTTGGATTTCTTGATTACCCTACCATCAAAAACCGCACCAAAGAGCATCACTTCAACGTTTTATCCTTTTGAAGCGATTGGCACTAACAAATCCTTTTCCAAAAGCGTTACGCCTTGTGCACGACTGACACTTTTGGGTTGTAAACGTTCAGTTGCAGCTGCAAATGTCTTCGGGTTTGCCAAGTTCACGTTCGTCCCGCTTTTATAAGGTTTAGAATCGAGAAAATATGATCGCATTTTGGGGGCTTATAGTACTCGGGGGCGAAATTAATTCGCGGTGAAATATCGACAGGATTCTCTACGAGTAAGAAAAGTAAAATAGGGCTAACCAGAAATAATACCCTTGTGAAGAGACGGCGGCCTGCTCGTATGAGTTTAAGGGGAACATAATTCTGTTGTTTATTGAGGTATTTGTGGCGGGGCACAGAATGGGGATGGTTTAATAAAGTAGGGTAGTCAAGTCAGTTTCTCGCTCCAAATTGAAATGTGTATATGTTTTGCATATACGCGGATGACCTAAATTAAGGCGACACATTTGCATGTGATTTACAGCAAACGATAATGGAAAATCATTTTGTTAGTTGTTTGACGTTGAAAAGTAAAATGGTAGTTCATGAAAAATTCATAAAAGTACACCATGCACTGTAATTTTACACCTACGTTAAATAAATTCATGAATAATTAACGAAGTTGCTGACGCGGGAATAAAAGATAATATAATAACTATTCGTGGATGCATTGTTGAAGTAGACGAATGGTTTATATTTGCAACCCTTCACTTACTATTATTTATAGAGAATAGTTCAGGCAAGTTGATGGTTCTTACGTTTAAAAGTTAGCAACACAAATAACATGCTTGGGCACCTGTTTTCAGCATATGTTCAATGGAAGTCTACCTATAGATGCGTAACATTCGTGTTTCATGATATACAGTGTGTATGAATGATCACCTTGAAAACTAAACAAAACCGGTCTGAACAACTCTATCTCATCTACTCTTAGTTTGAGAAGGTTACATAGCTCAAGATTTCCACGAAACATACAAATTTTGACTAAAAGGTGCTACTTAAACAGGCGAAGAAAATGTATTTTGAAAAGTATTGACAACTTCAAAGCTTACGAGATGGCATAAGACAGGAGTGACGTCTAATGCGTCCTTCCGAATGAATTCGCCTATTGCCACAGGAATCTTTGCATCACTATTCTGTATAAACACATTATTACACTAAATTATAGTAGGAAATAATGCAAAAATGATAACAAATCGGATTTGATTGATTCCTATAATATATGAACGATATTTTTTAATTTTTACTGTGTGAAATTAAATATGAGAATAGTTCACACAACAGCACAGGTTGACAACGGCAACAAACAATGTCAATAATATCAATAATCAAAACTGTCAGTAATAATAACGCCAGAAAAATTGGAAAATGAACTTCAGCACCTCTGAACACATTCAGGAACGATGTCAAAGTACAAATAAAAAAATGTTAATGCTTATGTTTAGTTACCCAGGTTATATTTTTCTTTTCTCATGCATTCATACTACCGCCCGCCCCCCAGGAACCGCTTTCGCATTACTTCAAGGGGGATGCGGGCGTCCCTTACATACTAACGATTCATGCAACATGCATCCTAAACTTAACTAAGTGAAATGTGGTCGCCCCAGTCGGGATTCGAACACCCCAACCGATCGACCACATTTCGCTGTGACCTCGAGTGGCAACACGTATCCGCACTACTCCACCGAGGCCCCTACTCCGGTTATATTAGTAAAAGTTTTCAAAGCAGATGGTAGACGCTGCAACTTTGTCTACAGTTTACGTTTCGTTCTAAGAAGTGAAATCCCTTTACTTCAGACTCTTCATGCCATCATGTCATCAGCCGAGGACCATATAAGAATAACTTATTTATTACGTTTTATTACGTTTTATTTTGTTTTATATAACATGTGTTGTGTGGTCGGAATTACAAAATGGAAAACACAGTATTTAAGCAATGTTATGTGGTTTAATAAAATGAAAGATAATTTACAGATGTTTAGTATTAACGGAAACCAAATTACCTCTAAAAAATTTTGAAAGTTCCATTTCTTTTTGGACTTACGATTCGAATGCTTTATTTTATTTTCCGTAATTTTTTTAAATTTTAATCGTCTAAGTAATTCGGTTTCATCTAGCTTCAGCATTCCCTTTACAACTCTAAGCTACTAACCATTTAAAATGTTATAAGGTTAATATTTTAAAATATAAGGAGAATTATTAAAAATATTTCAAAAAATCCATAAAATCAAATAAATATCAAATGCACATAATTACTGGTGCACAAAATGTTAAACTCGTCCGAAGATCAATCTATAAATGTATTGCTTATATTTAAATAAAAATGTAGTTATTATTGTTCTAAATTGAAATTGAAATACGTTTATTCACAAACTTAAGATATTACATTTCATTTATATTAATTATTAATTATATCCTGTGTGGGTGGGCCGTTGTAGGATTTCGTCCTCTTCAACCCTGGCCTTCCTTCCTTTCTTCTTGTGGGTTCTTGCTTCTACTTCTAGGGGTGTGATTTGGGGTCTTGTTTCTTTGGATATTGCGTTGGGAGGGTATCTGTAAATTACTAAAAGGTGGTGGAGTAGTGACTGTGAGTTTTAACAATGGTCATCGCATTGTGGTAGGAGTGTTTTCAACAAGGTCGAGGAGATCGTCTGGAAGATCTGGATACAGACTTGATATGAGGGCTGTGGGGGGTGCTTTAGTTTCCTGCGGGGTTTCCTGGGGATTCGGTGGCGGCGGCTGGGAGAAATTCGGAGGGGTGATGCCTGGGTTTTCGTGAACTAGTATGCTAGGGTATCAAAAGTCTAACCTGAAAATTCGACGGAAAATCTGTCAATCGCATTAGCGGATTTGTTTTAGGGCACGGGCTGGGAGGGAGGCGTAGATGGGGGCACTGTATTAGATTATGGGGCGGATGAAGATGTTGTAAGTATAGTGGACGGTGCAACCTTGAGAGCGTCCTTGGATACGGAGGAGCAAGTTGGAGCGCTTGCGAACTTTTTTGAGGGTTTCTCGAGGTCTGGTAGTAGAGAGCAGGTGTGAGAGAATGTGATCCCAAGATATTTTGCTTGGTTTGAAAGGGGTATTGGCTGTTATTAAGTGAAAGATTGATGAGATAGGGGCCGAATCGTGGATTTGTAGACATGTTACGGTGCCTGAGAATAATACAATTGGATTTGTCGGCATTGAGTTTTATCCGCCACTTGCACTGCAGGTCCAAGTGTGGATTTTATTGAGGGCTGTTTGGATTTCTCGGGAGGCTAATTCAGAAGTGCGTTGCGAGGATCAGGTGGCGGTTTCGTCGGCGAATACCTGGTTTTGGTTCTGGGTGGATCTGAGACTGAAAAGTCGTGAGAGTAAATGATGTAGAGAAGATGATTCGGTCCAGGATTTTGCCCATGATGTTGAAAAAAGGAATGGGTCTACAAGAAGTCGGATTTTTTGGGTCTTTGCCGGATTTGTGGATGATGATTGTGGAGGCGTTTCTCCATGAAATGGGGAAATAGGAAAAGTAAGAGTTTTATTTGGCCTGGGCCGGGTGCTTTGGTATTTTTTAGGGCTTTTATGAGGCCTCTAATCTCTTCGGGGTTAGTGAGGTCCATCAGAAAATTATTTTCAGGAAGTGGGTCGTGGGGATTTAGATGAAAACTTCTAAACTTCCTGCCTATTTTATTGTAATTGCATTATCGAAATAGAAATATTGGCGATTCACTTGCTTGGTGATTCATATAGTATCCGACACGCCTGACGTTGTATGCATCCCAAAATACAACGCTGCGTTCCTAATTGACAAGCTTCATAACATTATATAAAACAGGAAGTAACAAAAAAAAAACGTGCTTTTACCAGTCGTTTCCTCCATTAACAACAAATACAGTAATACACTATTACCTAAGCTGTAGTTTATCCAACAAAATTAAAATTTGACAAATTTGTAAATACAACAAGGAGGTATTTTTCATAATGCTTTTATTCGTCGTAAGATTTGCAATACAACATTTCTGATTAAAATGGCCGAAATGTTCAATTGTTTAATGAAAAATTTAAATGCCCTTTTACTGTATTGTATTTAATAGAGCGAGATCTAGGACGCGGTTTTTCAAACATTTCCGTGCATTGCAGCCATCACTGGTTTATTTATACCCAAATTATGAATTTTGTCTATCTGGGGCAGATCCAAACCCCAGTAGTGATTTTTAACGCGTCACACATGGCGGTGGCACGGGACCTACGGCTTTACTTCTTATCTGACAAAAGGCGCACTTTCAGATTTTGCCCTGCTAGAAAAATCTCACCGACCTCGTCCAGGTTCGACCCCGCGTCCCTCGCATCTAAAGGCAATTATG
The DNA here is from genome assembly GCA_014611495.1 of Limonius californicus. NCBI lineage: Eukaryota > Metazoa > Arthropoda > Insecta > Coleoptera > Elateridae > Limonius > Limonius californicus. Next base: position 10,907 of record JABXWE010031254.1, read on the forward strand.
CTAACCACTAGACCACCCCGGCCGGATAAATGTCCGTTAGTGATATTTATAATTTCTAAGTTATCTTTGAATACAGAAGAATAATCAACTTTAAGTGTTCTTTTTTATTAATTTGTTTAAAAACTTAATTGTGGAAGTAATTTAAAAAATTTAAAAATAGACTTTTTCAATTTTTAAATTGTCATAACTATTTTTAATCCACCTATTTCAGCTTTAATACACTTTTTAAATTGTCATTTTGTTTCCTTTAATTTAAGAAGAAAAAACAAAATTAGTATATGACTAAGGGATAGTAAAATTAGCTGCTAAGTTTGTGCAATTTTATTTTTTCTTGCTATTTTAAAAATAATCAGATATATTATTGGCACTGAATTAAAGCATTTACAATGGAATTTTAAGAAATTCAACAAAACTTAAGTAGAGGAATTTAAAAATCAAGATATGGCAGTTTAAACATTGAAAACTTTTCTTCTTGTTTTTATCACCTGCCACAATGAAATTTTTAAACAAATTAATGAATAAGAACACCCGAAGTTGATTATTCCTTTTAAATAAATCAATTGTTATCAGTTTTGGCCAAACCGGAAATCAGAACTAAAGTTAAAAAATGACTGAAGTTGCCCATTTAGAGGTTATAACTTGGTTTAACATTTCAAAATAATACGTTTAAAAACAAAAGAGTTATATGCTGTTACCTCCTCTCGTGGTCGCCCGGATTAATATACAGGGTGTTAAATAAATATATAATAAAACACACTGTCGGTTCCCACAGAAAATATTTAATGAAGAATTGTAAAATAATTTGTTAACGTTACCAAGCAAACATATTGCCCATCTTCGGACTATAATAAAATAAGAACATACTTCAATAAAAAACATATTAATCGGAAATTTAAGCTTACCTAAATTAACAGTTCCATCAAGTAACTAAAACTTCTAGTTGAATATAAAATAAATAAAAACCATGTGGTTATAACCTAATTAAACTTCCATTCTAAACTCATCCACCAATGCCGGTGGTCACAAAAATAAAACAATGTAAATTTACAGGAACATGTTTAAAAGGTTAATTTGAATTTAAATTTCAAAAATCCCCAAATTAGGGGCGACATTAAGACAGAATAATGTAACAGTTAACCAAATTCGTCGGGCATGTTAATAAAGATAAACCGGAAGTAATATCCGACAAAATTAGGTCGAAAACCTACGCCATCTACATTTAAAAATATTAAACAGATTAAACTATGTTATAGATAACCAATTGAAAAGGTGAGTAACTTGACTACTATATACAGAATGCAAAATAATAAACTTCAAATTCGGGAAAACCAACAATTAGATCAAACCATTAAAAATATAAGGGAGATTATCAAAAATAATGTCGTTCAAAACATATTCTGGGTGGTCTTCAAATTTTTTCACAGCTTTTGATATTTCCATACTCTCTAACAAATTCATTTTTAAACCTTTTTCGCAAAAATGTAAAATTTGGATATTCATGTTCAAATTCGTATTATGATTACTATGAGCTGCGAACGCAGACTTAAAGTTGATATTGGGGTCTACGTTAATTAAATTGTTTTTAATAATATTTTTGTGTTCTTTCACTCTCGCGTTTATAGCTCTACCTGTTTGACCAATATAAAACGAACAACAGTTATTGCAATTAATTTTATAGATACCAGATTTAGAAAAGGGATCAATACGGTCCTTATTGTGAACTAATAAATTTTTAACACAGCAAGGAATTGAAAAAGAAATTTTTATGTGAAAGTGTTTAAAAATGTTATGTACTTAATTTTAAAGAAGCAGATCCAAGGAACGGAAGAGAAAAATATTTAATTTGTAAGTCTCTGTTGGTTATAATTAAATTAGTAGATTGTTTTATCAAAAACCTCCTTTGCATTTTATTGAATAAATTGTTAATTATCTCGGAAGGGTACCCATTCCTGTAAGCAATGTCATGAATAATGTTAAGTTCATTATTAAAGTCCTCTTCATCTAAGGGAAAAGAAAAAAGCCTATGAAAATAAAACCTGAAGGAGGCTAATTTATGACACATAGGATGAAATGAATCAAAAGGAATAGCATGGTCAGTTGTGGTGGGTTTTCTGTAAATATTAAATTTCAATTTGTTATCATATTGAGAGACCAGAATATCTAAAAAGGGGTAAAGTATTATTCGTTTCTATTTCCACTGTAAATTTAATGTTCTGATGTAAATCATTTAAAATTTCTAAACATTGATTAATATCATCCTTGGAACCCTTGAAAATAACAAAAATATCATCAACATAACACGTCTCCAGAGGGCGACGTGTTCACGTAAAAAAGGATATTTTCTTTGTTTTTAAATTGTTCATAAAAACATCCGCCATTAAGGGGGACAGACAGGAACCCATGGGTAGACCTGTGTTTTGAGTAAAAATTTTTTTATTAAAGGAGAAGAAATCTTGTTGGAAACACAAATTTAATAAATTTAAGACCAACATGATTTGACTGTCAGAAAGTTCAGAGTTATTTAAAAAATTTGAAATGATATCGAAACAATCTGTTTTAGGGACACTTGGGAAAAGATTCGAAACGTCAAAGGAGACTAAAGTGAAATTAGGTGGTGAAACAAAATTGGTAAGAGTGGAAATAAGTTCTTGAGAGTTCTTAATGGAGTAGTTCTCTTGATAAGTGATGTATTTTGGTAGAATATGATTTAAAAAAGAAGTCAACTTATAAACTGGTGTATCGATAAACGAACAACGTATTGGGATGTCAGGTTTATGAATTTTTGGAAGACCGTAAAGCCTCGGAATTTGGGGGTTCATGACTAATAACTGGGTATACTGATAGTTAAAATTTCTCAGAATATCCCTGGCTTGGAAAACTACTGAGCGAACTTTATTAATGAAACCATTCAAAGGGTTGGAATTTTTAATTTTAAAATCGTCTGTATTTAAAAAGGTTAAGACCTTTTCGTTGTAATCTGACTTATTTAATATAACCAAACAGTTCCCTTTATCAGCTTTAGTGAAGATCAAATCGAAATCTTTATTTCTTTCTTAAAATTAACCGTATGAGTGTTGGAATGAGATTTTAAAACTTTAGAACATTCAGCTCTAATTAAATTTGGGTTTTCTATGTTAGATTTTTGAATAATAAATTCTGATTCCACAGCTAGCGATTCAAGATCCTTCTTTGTGTGAAAAACGCCTGGACTATGTTTCAAACCTTTGTTCATAAAATTTATTTCATTAACATCATATTGACAATTACTTAAATTTTTGGTTCTTGAATGAAATTTAAAAGCGTGAGAAAACTTAAAGGAATTATTAACTCTATTATATTTATTTATTTATTGATAATTTACAGGGCATCAACTACATTGGCTATTAGCCCTGGGGCCTATGAGTTTATATTTTATTGGATAGACCGGTAACTTTTAGATAGTGCATTAATTTTTCTGTATTTTGATGGTTTTTGTTTAGTATAACTGAGAGATTGTCTGTTGTGATGTTGGCTGCTCTTCTTTCTTGTTCATATTTTGGGCAATCAATGATTATGTGCTTGATGGTGAGACGGGTGTTGCAGTTATCACATGTTGGCGGGTCTTCTCGTTGGAATAGGTATGCATGGGTGAGACGGGTATGGCCGATTCTTAGTCTGGTAAGTAGTACTTGTTGATGGCGTGTTTTTGGAGAGGGCCACGGTTCTATTGTTGGCTTCACTATTCTGAGCTTATTGTTGTCAGTATTTTCCCATTCGGATTGCCATGTTTCGAGTATGCGTTTCTTTATGGTGTTTTTGACGTCCTGGTGAAACTGGTTTTCCGCTCTTATATTGTCTTCTCTTGTAGCTGATTTTGCTGCTATATCGGCTTTTTCGTTGCCACTTATTCCGATGTGGGAGGGAATCCATATTAATTGTAAATCTATGTTTTGATTATGTAGATTGTGTATATGTTCTTGGATGTTTAATATTAGTGTATGTTTTGATGTGGTTTGCAGTGCGCTGAGTACACTTAGTGAGTCAGACAAGATTAAGAATTTGTTGTGGGTGCTATTGGATATTCTAATGAGGCTTTGTAAGATGCTGTATGCTTCGGCTGTAAAGATGCTGGTTTCATCTGGTAGTCTATATGTGCAGCATTCCTCTTCATAAATGTAGGCTGCTCCCGTAATGTTTCCTGATTTTGAAGCGTCAGTGTAGATGTGTTTGTGTTCTGGTAACATATTAACTATTTCGTGGAGTTTGGATTTATATATGCTCGGGTGTGTATCAGGCTTGGAGTGCTTTGACATCTCTAATATTACTTTTGGTAATGATGTTTCCCAAGGTGCGATTTTGCTGATAGTGTGTGTTGTAATTGGTGGGAGTTGGAGGTTGTATTTGGATTTCAGAGATTCGAGTTGGCTGCAAAGCTGTTTGGAAGTTTTGTTTGGATTAATGGTGGGGGGTTTTTTGTTGATATGTTGATAGGCAGGATTTTTAGGATAAGCGGCTATTTTAACTGCATAGGCTAGTGTTGAGTTGTCTCGTCTGAATTGTAGCGGTGGTTCTCCAGCTTCTACTAGTATGCTTTTAACTGGACTACTTCGAAAGCATCCAGTAGCGATTCGAACTCCTGCGTGGTGGACGGTATCAATTGCTTTTAGTGTGCTGATTGTTGCCGAAGAGTAGACGGTTGATCCGTAATCTATCTTTGATCTAATAATTGCTCTGTACAGGTTTAATAGCACTTCTTTTTCTGCGCCCCAGTTGATGTGTGCTAGACATTTAATGATATTCATTCTTTTCATACATTCGTTTTTTAGATATGTTATATGTTGTTTCCAGGTGAGTTTTCGGTCTATTATTAGACCTAGATATTTTATGGAACTTTCATACTGAATATCTACATTGTTAAGTATTAGTTTAGGATTCAAGTTGCATTTTTGTAGTTTGCAAAAGTGGATACTTTTTGTTTTAGTGGTTGAGAATTTGAATCCAGTGTTGGCACACCAGTCTTGTAGGTTGTTGATTGAAGTTTGTAGATTTTTTCTAATGGAGGACAGCCGTTTTCCTGTATTGAAAATGACTAAATCATCTACATAAATGCAGGCTTTGGTTGGAGGACATATTGCTTCACTTATTCTGTTGATGGCTACGTTAAATAATGTTGTACTGAGGATTGATCCTTGTGGAACTCCGTTTTCCTGTGTCATCGTTTCGGATAGCGTGTTTCCTACTCTGACTTGAAATAGTCGGTTGCTCAAGAAGTTTTGGATGAAATGTACTGTGTGGCCTTTCAGTCCAAAGCTTAATGTTGATTTTATGATGTGGTGTTTCCATGTTGTGTCAAATGCTTTTTCAAGGTCGAAAAATATGGCTATTACGTGGTGTTTGTTGGAGAATGCTTTTTTAATTTCTGTGTCTAGGGAAATTAATTGATCTATTGTAGAGTGTCCATCCCTGTATCCGCCTTGCTGATTATTTATGAGGTTGTTTTTCTCTAGATACCATGTTAGTCTGGTGTTAACCATTTTTTCAATAATTTTGCAGAGACAGCTTGTTAACGCTATTGGTCTGTAGTTAG
>JABXWE010031255.1:0-23551 GCA_014611495.1 Limonius californicus
ATACTCGTTAAAAACAAAAACAAACACTACCTTTCCTGTCATAACTTTGTTCTAGTTACGTAAAAAAAAAAAATATATATATATATATAGGTAAGAAAAATTATTTAACTTGCAAGTTTGCTGCAAGCTCGACAAAATATTTTCTCGCCATCCATTACTAGTTCTGGATATGGTTTAATCAATGAAGCAATCTTATTCGATTTACTCATTGTAGGTATCTAATATGTATAATATTCGCAAGAGATCAACACTATCGGAGTATCGGACAGGTTGTGACGACGAGAGAAGATTCTATTATAGGGTTACTCAATGAGAGAACTTTGCAAGCTACAAACAAAATGTAGGTATGTATCCTACTCAATATCCACCCTCCATTGATAAACAAGAAACAAATAATAAAAAGGATTAGGTCGGTACTTCCAACTTCAAACTGTCGGGAATTCCAGACAGAGGTCTTTGGCTGTCCAGCTGTAAATTGTCGGTGATCTGTGTGCACTGTGTGCGGAATTTCATAATCTTTTTGGTTTTTGGTTCTTTCTGGTTTTGATCACTTGACGAAAATTTACAAACGAGTAATGCAAAAGGCCAAAATATGCAAGTTTATGCAACTTTTGCAAATATATGCAGCTAATGCCCAAATATGCAATATATGCAATCACTAATTAGCGTTAATTAACTCTTATCGGTGTAATTCGTCAACATAATTGACTATAGTCAAAGATACGCAAAAATTAAAATATATGCTCTTTGCATATACCTAATCCGCTCTTTAGTGATGACCTTCTTTGGAAAACAGAATACTAGTTCAGAAGTTGCAAAACTAAAACTCAGGTTTCAAAATATCCTTAATTTACAAATTTCATTTTAAATCAAATTGTTTTCTGCTGAATCAGATTTTATTAATTTTTCACAGTCACATACATTTTTCTTGGCTGGAAATTTATTTTGGATTGCTAGCTTTCTAAAACAACGAAGTTTCTTTAAATAGTACAAAAAACAAAAAGTTATTTACATTTTAGTGAATTGATGAAAAAAAACCCAATACTGAGCAGCAGTGCCGAATAAAAAAAAATACTGGGTGATTGAGGAGTTAAATAACCTCAGCTATACATGGTAATTTTCGTACATGTTTAGAGTTAGCACAGATATTTAATAGATAACCTACCAACTCTGCGGAGCACTAACTAGATGTAATAAATACAGTGAGGCTAAACATTTTTTAAGGTTGCCTGTGGAAAACCAATTGTGTGTCTTTAGATCAGGCATGCGGTTTGCTGTAGTAAATCTTTGGTGTGGTATAGTAGGTAACCATATTATTCGACCACACCTCTTCCATGAAAATTTAACAAGATAACTTTAATTGGTCCTTATAAAAAAAATTTCCGGGTTGTTAGAAGATGTAGAACTCAATGTAGGATACAAACTTTGGTATCAACATGATGGCTGTGATGTTGGAATTACTTAAATAAGAAAATTAGAATAAATTGGATTGGAAGAGGAGCTGCGCATCCATGCTCACCAAGAATTTGCGGTATCACTCCACTAGGGTCTTTTCTTTGGGGTACAATTAAAGAAATAGTAATGGAATCCCGGTAGTAAAAGAGCATAATTTAGAACATAAAATAAACGAGGCTTCTAAATCAATTACACCTGAGACGCTTACTCGAAACCGAAGATCATTTTTAAAACGAATTAGAAAATGTGTTGAGGAGGATAGACGCAATTTTAAGCATTTATTGAATTAAATAAAACTTTACTATTTGTATTTGTAGTTTTCTACGTGTGTTTACTATAGTGCGATTGCACCAATGGGAGTTTTCTAGTTAAATACCTACTAATATTTTTTATTTAGCAGTACCTTGTTACGCGATAATTTTAACTAGAATAAGTCTATCTAACAATTTGTCTCTAATAATATTGGTTTCACAGTGTTATGGATATGCCTCCAGTGGAGTTTTCCATGGATGTTGTGTTGCACTTCACTCACGTGTTTACTCTGCTTTTTGTTATTTTATGACTTTTCACTTAAACTAGTTTGAACAGTTTCACTCTGTTCAACCGCAGCATTTGTTGACTGTTGTCGAGAAGTTGTAGCATTTCAACGTTTTGGTGCTGGTGGAGCCTTTCTTCGTGTTTGCCCGCAAATCTCTGGATTTCTTCAGCAACTGGAGCAATCTTTAGATCTTGTGGATGTCATCATTCCGGATATACCACGGGGTATTAACAATGCTTCGTAGTGCTTTGTTCTGCAATTTTTGTATCATTAGTACATTGCTTTTCTTGGTGCATCCCCATAGTTGCACCCCGTATGTCCAGACTGGTTCTAGCACATGTTTATGTCGTAACAGCTTATTATGTAATGATAGTTCAGAATGTCTTCCAATTAACCAATACATTTTTCTAAATTTCAGGTTAAGTTCTTCTTTTTTCTTTTTAACGTACTCTTTCCACCTCAATTTTGTGTCAAGAGTCATACCTAGGTATTTTGCATTATTTCCGTGAGGTAACGTTTTCTGGTTAATCACGATAGGTAGGTGGTTAATTTTTCTGTTGGTAGTGTTAACATGCACTGATTTTGCTTTGTTAAGTTTGATTTGCCACTTCTTGGTCCGGTTGTTGACTTTGTCTGTGACAGTCTGCAATTTGGTTGTCGCTTCTTCTATGCTGTCACCTACCGCTATGATATCAGTGTCATCAGCAAAGGTTGCGATGGTCATTTCTTCCGCATGTGGTATGTCGTTCGTGTAGAAGAGCTACAGGAATGGGCCTAGTACGCTTCCTTGTGGAACTCCAGCTGATATTTATTTTATTTCTGAATAGCTATCTTCGTGTTTTACTCTAAAGTTTCTATTGAGCAGATTTTATTTTCTTCTAGTGCCCTTTCGATTGTGGTTGTAATTCTGTGGACCTGATCAATCGTGGAGTGTTTATTTCTGAATGCAAATTGGTGATCTGGGATCAGTTTCTTTTCTTCAATAATCGGTTTGTGTCGCTTCAAGAGTAATTTCTCAAATAATTTCGATATCGTTGGCAGTAACGAGATTGGCTGGTAGGATGTTTTCTCATTTGGTGGTTTCCCAGGTTTCGGAATCATTATCGCCTCTGCTACCTTCCCTTGCATAGGGACACATCGTGGTCTAAATGCTGCATTGATTAGGTATGTTAGTCTAACAATTCCTTTTCTTGGGAGTTCCTTCAAGATTTGGCCGGTTATAAGATCAAATCCTTGCTTGCTTGCTTTTTAGAACTACTAAGTATTTTTAGTTATCTCATTAGAAACTTCTACTCGTGTAACCAAAGTAATTGGGGTTTCATCTTCGTTATTAGTTGCTGGTATGTTTTCTTCGACAGTTTGTTGGGAGTATGGCTGGAAAGTATTAGCCAAATACTCCGCAAATAGTTCTGCCTTTTGTTCGTTATCTTTAGCCCAAGTGCCGTCTTCTTTTCTTGTGTTTTAAGCCTTTTTAGGCTTTTCGTAGCTTTCTCTATCAACAGATAATTCTCTGAGGAAGTTATTAAATGTTTCATTTTTTTCCTGGATTTCCTTTTTAAGCTGTGGGCTCAATGTATTTAGTCTTCTTCTGTCCTCTGGGGCTCTTGAGTGTTGCCATCGTTTTCTGGCTCTTCTTTCCTCGGCTATCATATCTTTTATTTTTTTCGGACAGTTTATGCCGTTTCCTATTTTCTTTAGTGTAGGAGTGTTATTCCACACTGCTTGCTGCAAATCAACGAGTTGCTCTACTTCAGTGTCAAGTTGGTCTGTGGTCTTTAGTGGTGTGTTTAATTTGATTCTTTGTGCAAGATCTTTTCTAAATCCTTCCCAATCTGTCCGTTTGTTGACTAGTGATGACCGAGGTTCTTTAATAATACTAGTGTCGCTTATCGTTAGGATGATAGGAGAATGATCTGATGATAAGTCATGACTATCCTCTATGCTACTATAACTGGATGACATGCCCTTCAGTATGAAGAAGTCTACCTATTAGTACAGGGATCTTGTTATTATCTGTAGACTAGTAGGTCGGTTTACCCGTATATTGGCACTCGCATTTGGTTTGTTTGATGGCTTCATATAGATGGTTTCCTTTAGTAGTGGTAATCCTCGATCCCAGTAGGTGCATTTGGCATTGATATCTCCTCCAATTATAAAGTGATTTCCTAGCATTTCGAAAAGCCTGAGATAACCGTTTTTTTCCAGTGCATACCTTGGTGGGCAGTGTATTGCCGTCACTGTGAAGTTCTTAGTTTTTATGAAAACTTTCACAGCAGTTGCTTGTATTGCATGGATTCCATAATTGGTTTCCTCAGAGTGTTTAATATTTTATAATTATTACCGCTGATCCCCTCCTCTTGCAGCATTGTCAGGGTGAATTGTATGGTATAATTTGTAAACTTTTATTTTTAGGTAATTTTCTTTAGTAAAGTGGGTTTCTGAAACCAGACATACATCTACTTTCTGTTCCCAGAGGAATATTTCTTGTTCAAGGACATGCTGGAGCAGTCCACTTGAATTACACGCTAGTATTCTAATAAATAGATAATGCCATTTTTATCTTTTTGGGCGCTGCCTTATTGCTGCTTTCTAGCATTGTAACTCTATTTAGAATAGATATCGTGGAGTTCTCTTACCTATTAAGTTTTCCAAGTACAGCTTGCAGTGCTTCGTTAATTGCGTCCAAGCTTATTTCTTCCTTTATACCTTGTTGAGACTTATTCTTTATCTTCTGAGTATAAAAGTTCCCTGCTGTGCTTTGTTGAGGTACTGGTCCAGCATTTGGCAATGTAGGAAACTTCCGTGAGTTTTTCACTAACGTTGCCGTTTGTTGCGCAGTAGTTGTTCTTTGGTTGTTTCTATATCTTTCTTGTAAGGTTTTATGTCTTCGTTTTTGAAGTTCTTTAGCGGTTATACATCCTCGGTAGTTTGCCGGATGTGCTTCGCCGCAGTTTGCACATTTAGCCTTTTCAAGTTTTGTTGTTGTGCAATTTGTAGTAAGATGTTTTCCTGCGCATTTGAGGCATCTTGGTTCTCTATTACAATATGTTTGAGTGTGATCGAACGCCTGACATTTTTTACATTGCAGGATGAAGGCTGTGTTCTTGCGCATAGGTTCAATTTTTACAATCATACCTGTGATTTGTTTGATTTCAAATATTTTCTTGCTGTCTTCTGATTTATCAAAGGATAGCATCAATAACGGTAGAGGTTTCTTAGCAACAATGTTGTCCTTTTTTATTTTTTCATAATGTTCGTAACTTGCGTTACCTTAAAGCGTTTTCTAGTCAGATCTCCTATAATCATTGATGGCGGGCATGTTGGGTGCAATCCCCTGGTCATGACTTTCAAAGGTCTGTCTTGTTTATTTTTATATGTGAACCATTCTACTTGTTCTTCGGGTAGAACAGCAATGAGATGTCGAGAATGGTCTTCATCCAGTACATTTACTTTAAATATACCATTATTCATGGCCGTTACTTTGTGTCTAACATCAGCTTTCCGGATGAGGTTATGTACTTGTTCGTAATTTTCTATATTGACCAAATTTATTGCTGGTGGTACAGGAGGTTTCTTCTCATCCAGTTGCTTTTCTAATTGTTTAGATGTTGATGGTTGTTGTTGTGAGTGTGTCTCCGGTAAGGTATTTGCTTTTTGTTTTTTATTTTTCCTAGTTTTCTGGACTATATACTCTTTTTCTCTCGCCAGCTCCTCTTCTTCGGTGCTGTATTCAACTTTCTTCTGTACTATCTGGCTTTCTTCGGGCTTCACCACTGAATTTTCGAGGCTTTGAGCCTTTAGAATTAATTGATTAATATTATCTTGTTCGCTTCCGCTGAAGTTGGAGGTTTATGAACCGTGGTGAAATTATTCATTATGCTGTATATGCATTTCAGCGCACCTGCTAAATAAATAGTTTGTAATCTCTTACCCAGCGGAGTACAATCACATTCTCAGGCGATTGTACTTTTTCGCTGGCTTATCACAATTTGCGTTTCGCACAATCTCGTATTGAATTATACTACAGCGAGCGGCGTCCAACACGTCTTTACTCTTCGAAAGTAACAATGCAACTAAATATTAATATCATTATTATTAGTAAAACTGTTAGTTACTACAGTAAGAGTACAACTTAACAGAATGTACTCATGTAGGTACATCAAAAATGATTAACAATATTCTAATAATGAACAAAGTAATATAGAATGTAAATTACCTGAACCTGTATATTTGTATAAGTTTAATTATCATATTTATTGTTTAAAAGTAATAAATGGTGTTGAGTTAGGCACGAATTCATTAGTATTAACCGTAAGAATCTTTTATAAAAAATTGAATTTTCACAAAATATTCATTTAGTTTATGTTCTATGATCAGAAAAATCATAATCTGTTTTACTCATTTCCGTTGAGGGTTGGCTTTTGACTTTTGATTTAATTGAAGTTTCCTGTGTAGTTGTTTCATATTCATCCTCGCTCGACTGCGTTGACAAAGTTACTTTATTACTGGAAGCAGATTTTGGTTTTTTTCGCCGTCTTAGTAGATTGATACTCTTGTTTGAATGCGTTCTTCGCAATTCTGTGTGTCTTTTGGCAATTTTACACAAACATGTACTGTCATAGCTGCCCATTTTCTCTTTAAACCAATACTGATTGGTATTGTTCTCTGAATGCGAACAACACACCCTTTTAATTAACAAAATCGTAATGTTGAAAGGATATGAGAAAAAGAAAAAGAGATTAATACAAAATTCTGTAGAGCGCGAAATGCTTCTAACTTTTTCCTTCGTATCGGGATGAATAGGCCAACCTTCTTCATCATAAGAAACGTCCCTGTTATTTAATTCTCTTTCGTGATACTGCTTCATGGGTTGAGGTAGATCAAGGATAATATCTAATCCCCACTGTCCGACAACTGGACAGCAAAGTATTCCAATTGATGCTTTACATAATCCCAGGACAAAAAGAGTTAATACGAGAAAGATGAAAATGTACATTAACAACGAAAGAACATCATCAGACAAGGTATAATGTACTATGTAACTTGTAACAGGTAGGGACCCTTGAAATCCGGCAGCATGGTAGTGTTGTAAAGACATAGGTATGCATTTCAGCCCTTCAGATGAACCAACACATGCGCACAGGCAATGCCACGTGCAAATACATCTATCGAATTTTTGTAAACGTATTCTTCTTAATGCAACAAGTTCACCCTTGAAATTTAACGCTTCAACTGAGCAATGGAATCTATCAGCTGGAAGACAACACTTAATCATCAGTTGGAATATATGTTGATGTTGAGGCGGTATCAGAGCTGGCTTCGACTGAATATTATTAAAGCTAGCTGGCATTTCTAACGGACAATCAGTTAATCTAACCATGAACGAGCTTGAAGTTAACCCAGAGTTCGTTACTTTTACCGTTAGAGTTGTCTTGGACGGGCTGGTGCTGTCTACGTAAACTTCTGTAATTTGTGCCGACGATTGAGGCCTCAAAACTGTATTAAAATCAGCCTTTACTTCCAAATCAATAACATTTGAATAACTACCTCCGTACTCCAATATTAAGTACTGATCACCAGTTTTCGGATTTCTTCGAATGGGATCATCCGGTAGATGCCCAAAATGTTTCAAAAAGAAGCAACCTTTTTTTTCTAGCTTTTCTGCTTCGTGGTCGTGTTTCCATAAATTATATGGTTGATTTGCTAAGCATGAGCCTCTCGGCCGAGAACAACGATTGGGTTGTTTTACGAATGCTTCGAATCCCACTCCTGCAACATTACATTGGTCTCCATCCAAAGATACCTGACTTGTATGTACGATTAGATATTCTGATGGGCCTCCCGTCAGTTCTGGATGCTTTTTTAAATCACAATTTTTCGCACTTTCGGGAATCATGAGCAAGGCTGTTTTATAATTTAAGGAAAAACTGCTGAGATCGGCTTGCTGCAAATCTGAACTGTACTTGATAGAAATGGTATTTTTCTCATCCATATACTGATTTTTAATGGTACCAACGCTTATCATTTTACCTTTAGTGACGTCCTTCCACATCGTTCGACCATTCATATCCTCGTGTTTTTCAAAAAGTTGAATTAATACAGAGTTCTCAATTATTGGAGGACGGAGGTGGTAAACCGTATACCAAAGATCGGAAAAACGCAAACAGTGCGTGCTTTCGTGGTAAGTTTCAGGATTTTTACCTTTAGGTGTGTATCTATCGGCGCAGTTCTGCCCACCTCTTCTTTGGGCACCACTTGAATGCACTTGCCTTTTGGGCCGCAGCACCGCTTCTAAATTTCGTATTGCTTCATTTAACTCGTTCGTGTTTTTATTTTTAATAAAATCGTTTAAAATCCGTAAGTACTCTTGCCCATCGGGGAAAGTGTGAGGAGAGCTTGTCAAGTTTTGTCTTTTTGGGGAACTCTTTTTAATACTTTTTGGCTGGCTGAATCCGTAACCAACTTGTTCTGATGACTTGTCTATTCGATTTTTAATCTTTGATTTTTGGCAAGGTTTATTATCTTTATCGGAAACTAATTTTTCAAATTTGGTGGCTTTGCTCTCACATATGGTTTTAGGAAATACGGATTCGAATTTTCCTTGATTATGTTTGTTGTTACCGCCTTTGCCTATCAAATCATCAGCTTGGTTTATATTATCCTTACCCTTTAAATTTCTTGGACATTCAATTCCATCCAGTAAATAAGCAGGATCACTATAGCTAATGACACTTTCAGCATACTGGTTTAATGATTCGGGTTGTCTCCTTGTATTTTTCAGTGCATCGCATGAACAACAAAATCCCTGACTGAATGGTATTATTTTTCCATTATACGTAATTTTACCACAAGTTGGATTATTAGAAGATGTATCACATCCGGTGTAATTAGCGTCGTGTTTGTTATAGACTTCTTCATGTGCTAGTGAATTAACTACGTGCAAAAATTTTAATCCGTACATCTGTGAAATTGGTTCTTGTTTAAGTTTTATTACATAAGGTGTTAAAAGTCTTGTATTCTTTCTCGTAACAGGATCATAAACGTGATCTACAACAATATATTCATTTTTTAAAGTATCAGAACCACCTCCAGAAATTTTAATCGTTAACAAGAGTTTTTTGCGGCATTTGGTTATGGACGATTGCGCCAGAGGTTCGTCCTCGTCGAAACCTTGGAATTGCTTGATATCATGTTCTCTGGTTGAATAGATTGGGTTCTTGTACCGTCTCGATAAAACGCTTCCCTCGCAAGCTGTATTTGGACACCTCACCAAAACCGCTCGAATTTCGATAGTTGAGGCTTTTGACGTGGTTTTGCAACATCTCATTTTCCGCATACAACATATGGCGTTTCTTAATTCGCGATTTAATTCGTTGTGCAATTCGATACGATATAGAAGACGTTGGTCTACTTCTGAAGGAAGTATGGTTTGTATAAAAATGTATAAATTTAACAGAATACAGATAAACATCGTCAATGAAGGATTAGCTTGACATATGTCATTTTTTAGTAATCATGTGGAACCATAGCAGGCGATTTTGCAGTGTTGAGTAATTGGAGTAAGACCTTGTTAAATCTTGCATCTAATTTCTTAGCTACAAGACTGAAGCTGCCAAAGACGGTCCCAAGCCCGTTTGTGAAAGGAGGTAAAACAGATATACAGGGTGTATCAGAAGTAGGTACAAATATACACTATTCACGATTGATTTGCCATCCAGCAGGCTGTGTTTTTTTTTTCTTAAGTTGCCTTTCTTAAATATTATTTGATTGATTTCTAGCAATGTCAAAATGAAATTGCCCTGTTGCCAGCTCTAGAATCCCCTACTTTTCTAAAATATTCTAGTAAGTTTAGAATTAATAAAACACATAATATATTATACCTACTTAATTGTCAGAATGGTGAAAGTTATCCTTCAAACTTATGAAACTACAAATTGTGAAAGCTTTCAACTATTATAAAAGAGATAGGCCAGACTTCACACTGGCAACATTGCCCGCTTTCAAAAAACATAACCTCCACCAAGAAAAAATAACATAACCCAACTTAATTAATTGGCAAATTTCAATGATACAACACTTTCCCCCAGATTTCCATAGCCTGTTGGATGGCAAATCAATCGTGAATGGATTATATTTGGGATTTTCTTTAGTTCTATGATTTTTGTGCGTGTAGTGAGATATATTAGCGTCGGAAGGTTTTGTTCACCGTAGCGTGGAAGAGTGTAATAAAATAAAATCTTTTAGAGACGGGAGACCTCATGTAGAAAATGAGCGTCATGCTACTTTGATTATCGCTAAAATGAAGAAAAAGTTAATGCCCTTAGAGCGCAAGACACACGAGTACCTAACAGTTCGTTTCAGTTTCTCATAATTTGCAAATTAGTGCAGGAAGTTTTGAAAACGTCATAAAAAAAGCAAGCCAGTGTCGTAAGGTGAGTGCCAGGTGGATTCTGTGCTTGTTGACTGAAGAACAGAAATGGCATCGTTTGCAAATAGCTTCTTCTTTACTGCTGCGATATGAGAGAGTAGGAGATGGATTTAATCGTGACAACTGATAAAATTTAGGTAGGTACATTATTTTACTCCTGATCCAAAACATGCGTGTGTCACACTACACCTCCAACGTCAAAGAAAGCAAAAACTGCACTGTCAGCTGGTAAAGCGATGGCAACATGGTTTTAAGATTCTTAAGGGGTTCTCTTTGTTGATTTCCTTACAGGACGTCATACAGATAATGCAGACTATTATTGGATACTTTTGCGCAAAAAAATTAAGCAGACCATCAGGAACAAACGGAAGAGAAGACAAAGTTCTGTTTGCTTTCCTCAAGACAATGCTCGCTGTCATACCACTGCAACAACAATTGAATCCACATACTTCATTAAGACCTTCCGCATGCAGCAGACAACAATATGTCTTTCCTGTTCCAAGAAACAGTAGTTCTAAGCCTTCAGCTCTCGAACGTTTGCTTGAACTTTTTGGTTTACATTAATTGTTGCTTTGTTACAACATTTGTTTACGAAATCCAAGCCTCTCCGCCAGTTACAATGTGATTAAAGTACTCATCCCATCAGTTTCATAGCTTAGTTTCAATAAGGACGGTGCATATACCATACGCTGATATTTGTGAACATCGGTCAACATCTTTGGCACGCACATCGCGGAAAGTTTGTGGTACTGTAGCTTGTTCGTAACAATTTCATACAATAACGAACGTGAAATTTGAAGACAATTTGCGGACATGTCCGTAATCGTGAAACGCCCACATTCATGAATTGTCTGTTCATTTTTTCCACACCATCGCCGTTGACAGCAGACGGCCTTCCACTTCGTTCTTCATCGTGCACATTTGTTCGGCCGTCTAAAATTGCTACATCAGTGTCTG
The DNA here is from genome assembly GCA_014611495.1 of Limonius californicus. Classification (NCBI taxonomy): domain Eukaryota; kingdom Metazoa; phylum Arthropoda; class Insecta; order Coleoptera; family Elateridae; genus Limonius; species Limonius californicus. The sequence goes on from JABXWE010031255.1 coordinate 11,379, forward strand.
ACTTGTCCTTCACTCATGATGCCCTGGACAATAAACCTCGCAAATTTGACGGTAGATTTCGGCAGCTGTTTTGGTTTTTGTACATACAAAACAATAACAGAACCACGCGTGGTTAGCTCGTCAACCACTAAACCACCCCCACAATACATCAAATTGACTAGACCTTTCAGTCGGCGGAAATATTGAAACTATCCTGTTTCCCAATAAACTTGGTACAAACAACGCAAAATATTTTCAATTCATTTTCTTGAAAATAACATTGAGAATAATATAAATACGACAGAGAAATTCATACATATAAGGACATTTCAAAGGTAAAATACCGTCAACTGCTTGTTGTGATAAGAGCTGAATGAATAATGTGTTGCCTATGTGTAACTGCTCATAGCAACATTATTTTTGTCGTTGGTTGTACACCTACATATTTAATTACTGAATATGATTTTAAGCGAATAATATACAGTTATTTGCAAAATATTTTAGAAGCCCAACATTAATCGATGTTACCAAACAACAAACATTTATATCCAGTCTATATTGTTGATATTAATCAACTGAAAACTGACCCTCGCATATATAAAATAGTAATTTCTTCTAGTAATTTTCACTAAAACCTCAGAAGCGTTGGTCTATTTTTTACGGTTTAAAATCTGTACTCAAACATTATATTATAAAGCTTGTGTTTTAGCTAGAATAAAACAATTTTTGGTATGAGATAAAGGTTAGCGCGTTAAACTTCTACGCCAAAGGTCTGGGGTTCAATTCCCAGTAGCGAAACATCAAATTTTTCACGACCGTTCTCCCTCGCAAGGCAATAGCTAACCAGCGAGGTATTCTGCGTAGTAAATCTTCATTGGAGTAGAAGTGTTACACTTCCGGTGGTTCGCAGCCCAAAAACAACATGAATTTTGTTGTAAATTTCTAAGCGATCATTAGGGCGGAGTATAATTAAACAATAGATAAACAATACAAATATACTTCTAACTGCTACTAAACTTTGTCATATTTTAGCTTTAGTGCTGAGTTATAGCAACTAAATTAAAATTACAAGGAAAAACTCGTTTATTTCCTGGAAGTATATGTCCGGAAGAGAATTCGCATCTGAATAATTCAGCATCTTCCAGGAAAATTAATGTCCTATAGGGGAATCCTGGACTGACAATGGAAGCATTAATAATAGAACCAAATGCTCTTGATATTTTTAGGCTACATGTACTGTATCATTTGTACGTACGTGGAATAATAGAATAGAATAAATTCAGAAAATTTAATTTTCATTACGCAATCGCTTGGTTACGTATGCGGAGTATATCCGGAATGGAATTTTAAATTTCCTTCAAATTTGCTATTATACTTCTGCTGAATACATGTCATACGTTTGAGAAGAATAAGAGTAACGTAGCTTTTCAATAACGATGTTTTATGAGAAATAATTGCGTAAATAATAAAGATATTCCATATTGTAATTTTATTTTTGAACTATTGACAGTAATCTCTTGGTATATTTCAAAATTCTCAAAGAACCCCTCAGAAACCGGAATTTGCTGTTTAATTGGAAATAACGATCATGTTATTTTCTATCAATTATATGAGGTGCGTTGAATTGAAACCCATCTTTGCTGTATAAAAAATTTATTCAACAATTTAATTATCAATAATTAGCGTCATAGTGAAGGCGCCTATCCCATTGTTTTACTAATCGACGTATACCCTGCTCATAGAATTCGTGTGGCTGCTGATTGAAGAAGTCTTCCACAACTGTTTGTACTTCTATGTCAGACTCAAATGCCGACCCTTTAACGCCTTTTTTAGCGGTCCAAAAATATGGAAATCGCAAGGCGATAGACCGGGGCTATAGGGTGGATGCTCTCAAACCCTCCATTTCTTACGTTGAAGATTTTATTTCACCACATTAGCAACGTGAGGCCTAGCATTATCGTGCAGCAAAATGACCCCACGCATAAGTTTTCCTGTGCGTTTCCGTTTTATTGCTTGAGAAGCTTGTTCAATGTTTCATTGTACAGATTTGCATTGACATTTACTCCAGGACCACTAACCTCTTATCAACAAGGGTCCTTCATGGTCGAAAAAAAATGTTAACATCACCTTGCCTGCAGAAGGTTATGCTTTAAACTTTTTCAGTGGTGGTGAACTTAAATGTTCCCATTGCATCGACGATATCTTAGTGGATGGCTCGTAGTAATGGCACCAAGTTTCGTCACCAGCAACTATAGACAGAGGAAAGTCATCACCATTTTGCTTATAGTCTGTGAGGTATTGTAGAGATAAGTCCATTCGCAAGCATTTTTGTTCATTAGACAAGAGACGAGGAATCCCTTGCGAACTTTGTTGTAACCCAAATTACGAACAATACTATTGACATATCTTACATTCGCACCAACAATTTCTGAAATTTCTCTAATTGAAATTCGACGATTTTCTCTAATAAGGCCTTCCACACATGCCATATTGTTTTCTGTTAATGCAGTACACCGTGCACCTGGTCGTGGCTCATCCATAGTCACGTCTTTTCCATTCTTAAATTTTCGGCACCATTCTTTCACAGTTGGGTACACAATACATTTATCTCCATACACTGCTTGCATTCGCGTACGAATCTGCCAATGGCTGCACACCCTCAGCTCATATAAATTGTAGGACGGCACGCTAATCAAACTTCGACAGATTTTCAACAACAAACGCCATTTCAAAATTGAAGTTTTAAAAGTCAGAATCAAATTCAAACGCCAGAAGCTTATTAGTGTGTTGTTTACAAACACTAATAACATTAACAAACGTCATTTGAATTATTGCATTTGTTTTCAAGGCTAAGTTGATCAAAGATTGTTTTCAGTTGAGCAAGTCTTGTATGAATGCACTATTCGAACGTACCGTTCCGGGCCTTGTTTATACTGGTAATTGATATAAATGTGGCTCTTATACCGTAAAATATTGTAGAAAATCTAACATATACGACTTTGCCTGGCGAAAGCAACGCCAGGTCTTAAAAAAGTAACATAAAGTACGCTACGAGGACTCAAGTGATAAATGCAAGCTATTTGAGACCGCACTTGCATATTTATTATGGAATGGCGTGCCCACACACTACCAATGTTTCACTACATTAAAACATTATTGCTGTTGGCGTAATTAAAGCATCATAATTATGAATTGCGATACGGAAGAAGCTCCTTCTGTTATACATATTTTATGGAATTCTATTTATCTAAGGTTTAATTCTTTTTTTAGCTTTCCTGCCGATTATGATGATGACTGGTGTTTATGTTTTAAAAAAATTACTTTATACAGGGCAATACGAAATATGTGCGAAAAACTTTAATTTCGTATCATTCATCATTGACAACCTCTTCGTGCCACTGCTGGGCATCGGCCTCTTCTCTTCCACGTGCTTCTCCTCAGCACCAAGGTAGAAACACGGGGGACCTACAGTTTAACGTCGAATCGAAACGACAAATTCCAGAGAAGGTTTTTAGCTTTAAGATCCCACGGTTGCAAGCCGGATTGGGAAATTGTGTGTGATGGGTTGCAGACTAGATTTTTATAAATCTGCATGGTAATGCTTAGGTTTCGAACCCAAGCCAGAATCGACGTTTTACTCAGAAAGCGAGCGCTCTACCAACTGAACTACCACCACACACTCACACCACGTATACCTGAGGTTATTTAACCTCTTAATCAACTAGTAAATTGTTTTCAAATCCTACACCGTTACGGAGATATGGAGCTTCAAAGTTTGTTACATCAATTCACTAAAATGTAAATAACTTTTTTGTTTCTTGTCAGATTTTGATAAACGCCGTTGTTTTGGAACACCCAATTGTACATTATTATGCACTGGAAATTAAGATCGGACAGCTTTCGAAAATGACGGAGTTTGATTTCGTTTTCGGGTTGAACGGCCTTGAGGGTGCTAGATGGGACACGCAAGGGTGAGTTTTCTTAGATGAATTTGCTGGATATTTTTGCAATTTAAAATATTAACTAATATAGGGGCGCACAGATTAAAATTTGTAGTTCACTCTAAATTATTTTAATCTTTTCGAGATAAAAATTTTCAAAAATTCAGTTTTGGAAGGTTTCGCAAAATGTGAATTTGGTCAATACGTACAAATTAGTGAAATCATAAATAAAATGGAAGTAAATCTAGTCTAACCACACAACGGGAAAACAGAATTTCACCGATACTACCTTCCCAAATACGAGACACCCATCTTTGATCAACTTAGCCTTGAAAACAAATGCAATAATTCAAATGACCTTTGTTAATGTTAGTAGTGTTTGTAACCAACACATTAATAAGTTTCTAGCATTTGAATTTGATTCTAACCTTTAAAACTTCGAGTTTGAAATGGTCCTTGTTGTTGTAAATCCGTCCAAGTTTGATCAGCGTGCGGTCCTACAATTTTTATGCGCTGGAAGAGCTTGTATTGCGTACCCAACTGTGAAGGAATGGTGCCGAAAATTTTAGAATGAAAAAGAGGGGACTATGGATAAGCAGCAACCAGGTGCACGGTGTATTGCATTAACAGAAAACAATATGACGTGTGTGGAAGGCCTTATTAGAGAAATTTTAGAAATTGTTGGTGCGGGTGTAGGATCTATCCATAGTATTGTTCATGATCTGGGTTACAGCAAAGTTTCTTTTCAATAGATTCCTCGTCTGTTGTCTAATGAACAAAAATGCTTGCGAACGGGTTTATCTCTGCAACACCTCACAGACTAGAGGCAAAATGATGATGTTTTTCTTCTGATAATAGTTGCTGGTGACGAAACTTGGTGCCATTACTGCGAGCCATCCTATAAGTTATCGTCGATGCAGTGGAAACATTCAGGTTCTCCACCACCGAAGAAGTTTGAAGCACAACCTTCTGCAGGCAAAGTGATGTTAACATTTTTTTTTAGCACGAGGACCCTTGTTGGTAGAGTTTAAGAACGTAGTGTAAATGTCAACGCTACAAATCTGTACAATGAACCTTTGAACAAGCTTCATTAAGCAATAAGACGGAAATTACCAGGAAAACTGACGCGTGGGATCATGCTGCTGCACGATAATGCCATGCCTCATGTTGCTAATGTGGTAAAAGAAAATATTCAACGAAAGAAATGGAGGATTTTAGAACATCCACCGTACAGCCTTGCGATTTTCATATTTTTGGACCGCTGAAAAAGGCGTTAAAAGTCGACGCAGAAGTACAGACAGCTGTGGAAGACTTCTTCAATCAGCAGCCACAAGAATTCTGTGAGCAGTGTATACGTCGGTTAGTAAAACAATAGGATAGATGCCTTAACTGTGACGGTAATTATTTGTAATTAATTTGTTGAATAAATTTTTTATAAAGCAACGATGGGTTTCAATTGAACACACCTCGTACTTTGATATGAGATTCTAAACACTGATTATATAAGTTTAGGCTTTATGTGCGTCTGTATAGCTGACTGCAATAAAAATGTATTGACGCTGAAATTAGAAGCATAAAAATAATTGCAATAATTTTTATAACCACTACGTTGTTGATAGATGGAGCGTTCAGAGCAAGGCCACACAACAACAATAAATTAATATTTGCAATACAACTAAGCAACCCACTCCATAAGTAATTTGAAAATTCGTTTGTCAGTTTATGCAAATTTGTAATAAAATCCCACTGGTTTCCTATTGTAATTGTTAATTAATTGTTCGTGTTCTCATGACATCTTTAACACTGTGAATAATTGGGACGGTAAAATTGATAAAACTCAATATACTGGTGGCATAGGGAAACCATGCTAAATTGAAATATATTCTTGTAGAGGCTATTTTTTGCACCGGGACGTACAGAGGGTATTTTTACAAGGTAAATATAATAAATAACTAAACACTCACCGATAGGGTCTCGAAAGCGGTTATGTGTATTCATCAAGACCAAATTCTCGAAAACTCAGGATTTGGCAGCTTCAGACATGTACGCGGTGCGCTCATAAAATAAACACACAAACAGTCACAACCCCATTTCAGCACACACCAACAAAGCATGGAACACACAAGCAATAATACAGGGTGATTTCTAACCTCCCTACCAAACTGAAATGGCAGCTAGAGGGGATCAAAATAAACGTTTTTTTCAAATAAAGTTTTGATCTAATTCTAATATTAAGAAAGTTACAACAAACTGATAAAGTTCTTAAATTAACGCCCACTTATTGAGTGCCGCTGAGCACACGCGCACACACAGCACACGTTGCACACAATAATGATAACTTAAAATTACGTACATGACAAAGCAAACGAAAATTTAATTAACGAAACCTTCAAAACCTACAAATGTTGTTTGAACGCACAATTGCGCACGACGAATCCAGATTTCTGATAACCGTGGAACCTGTAAATTCTCAGCAGCGGTATAAGAAAAAGTCGATTGGGTTAAGATCGGGACTACGTGGCGGCCATGAGATAAAGCCGCCCCGACCAATCCACCTCTGCGGAAAAGCAGTATTGAGATGGTCTCGTACACCACGACTAAAATGTGCAGGACAGCCGTCATGCATGAACCACATTTTGTGACGCACATCCAAAGGGATATCTTCGAGAAGTTGTGGTAGAGTTTCTTGCAAAAAGTGTAAATAAGAAGCGCCGTTAAGGCGTGGTGGGAGTTCAACAGGCCCAATTAAGGTGTTATTAATAATTCCAGCCCACAGATTTAAGCTAAAACGATGCTGAAATTTATTTTGGCGGATCGCGTGTGGATTTTCTACTGCCCATGTGTGGTAATTGTGAAAGTTGAGAACACCATCTCGTGTGAAACAACATTCATCCGTTACCAATACGTACGTTGGAAAATCTCTGTCTCTGTTACAACTGCCTAAAAACCAGTCACTAAACCGCAGCCTTAACGGATAGTCATCTACAAGAATTCCCTGCACTCTCTGGAAATGGTATGGGTATAAACCATTTCTGTGTAATGTATTCCAAGCAAAGGATTGGGAAACTTCGACTTGTAGGGCAATTTGTCGTGTACTTGTAGTTGGATCGTTATCTGCCATATCCAAAATTGTTTCTTCTAAATTTACTTCGATTTGATGTGGCCTACCACCACCATGACCTGGTTTGGGTTGTACATTCCCAGTTTCTCTTGTCCGTTGAATTACCCCGAGAAAAGCATTTTTTGAAGGCGTTTGTCGATTTGGAAATCGTTCCAAATACATACGTCTTGCGTGGTTAGCGTTTCCTTCAGCAGCTCCATACATCATAATCATGTCTACGTATTCATTGTTACTGTAATGCACCATTGCAGATGACTTAATGACAACAAATTAATTACTTAATACGTAATTTCTGACAAACTGAAGTGACATCGGTGTACTTGATTAGATTAAATTTTTATCTAATCAAGTACCAGATCATTTTAGTCAGCGGTTTTCAATAAACGAAAATAATTTAAATAACTTTGTTATTATTACAATTAGATCAAAACTTTATTTGAAAAAAACGTTTATTTTGATCCCCTCTAGCTGCCATTTCAGTTATATGTATATTACTACATTAGCATTGCAACTTCTACATTTCTACTTACAGGGAGTCGGGTGTCCCCCCGTAGGATCCCGCGTCGTATTTAGTAGCTCACCTTTGGTACCATGACAGGACCGTCTCTAGTAGTTCTCGTTCAGGGTGGGGTGTACTGGAGAGGGCCGTCTTTAGTAGATCTCGACTGATGTACCTAACCTGTAACGGGTAGCGGGTTACCGAATGTTAGAACCGGTCAATGGGTTCCCCTATGTCATTGTGATTAACTAACGACCTGCGCCGGCCGCCGTACGTGCATCACAAGAAAAAGAGTGGGAGACAGGCTCTCCACAGGCAACTATGCAAAGTGCAATACAGAGATCCCTGGCTGGTCAACCAGGTCGAGGTCAAGTCGAGTGATTACATTTAATCACCGACCCTTCCAAGCATTAAGCAGCTTAAAATGGATATCCTGCGCGGGTACACAACCCTCAGGAACCTTGTAGAGCTCACTGGCTCCCCAAGCATAGTACCACAGGCCTCAATCATAAGAACACAGTAATTACAATTACGAACAGTACTACCTCAGGAATACTACATAAGAAAAAGCAACAACTACTCATCTCGCTCAATCCCACTACCTTACTGGTAGCCAATAAATAGGTAAACATCACATCAGTGCATTTATCAACTAAGCAAAACACATATACTGTTAATTCACTCATACCGAACGCGTGAACTCTGAACCCGTCTGAGAAGCCACTCCTTCGGCCGCCTCGGAACAACTACCCTAATTTCCCTAAACCTTACCTAAAAACACCACTCTGCTGCGACGAGTCTCGAGTTTTGGAAAGACATAACCATCAACATAATTTATTAGACAAGGAGGCTAGTAACCACAAACAGCTTTATTGACAGCTATGCGAGCATATAATAAATGTGAAAGAATTTGTCCGAAAATGATATTCCTACATTCTTTGAAGTGATTATTACTTATATCTAACCTGATGATCCTACTTTTCACACTCTGTATATGTAGTGTGGGCGGTAAGAGGAGAGGACTGCGTCATTATCTCTTGGAACTAGCTTATGAAAACATTATTTGAGTTAATAATTTACAGACTAACAGGAAACTCGCTGGACTGGCTGCTACACACTGCAGCCATCTTTGTTTTCACATTTCGAAACTTTCTCTGAGCTGTAATTAGTGGCTAACAGTCTTCTCGTTAAATTTTAATGTAGTAACTTCTAAACTTTAGGAGATTTTTGAGCTTCGAGGAAACAAATGTAATCGATCTTATGGAAATTACAAAGGAAAATGTAAATTTTCAGGCTGCTAAAATAAAACAGTAAATTGACGCATTTGCAGGAACACACGGGAAATTTTATTTCCAGGTATCCAGGGATTCCTAAAATTAAAAAATATGTAAATAAAAAAATTATAAATGGTTTTAATTGGCAAGAAAAAAATGTTTACTGTTGGACTATTCGAAATTAAATGTAATATGAATTGACAGCCGACAGAAACAACAATGCGGAGAAACCATTTAACAATAGAACAACAAAATTTAGTCGTTGCTCTGCACCAAAGAGGAGATGTTATAATGTATAGGGTTTCCTAATAAAGTTAAACCTTATGTAAATAAAATAAATAATTCTTCTTGTAGAAATTATAAAGATATAATAAATCTTTTCGCTACTAAAAACCAAATTACTATAATTCGAGGTACTTGTACTAGAAGTTTTGTATTTGTAGATATACAGGGATTCCAAACGAAGATGAACTATAAACAACATACATGGGAAAGTATATGTTATATAGATTTTATGACTTCGGGATACTTCGGTTGGAAATGTATTGCTGTTATTACTTATCGTTTAATGAAAATTAAAATAATTCTTCAATTTAAATCAAGCATAAATGCAAAAATTAATAAATTAATTGTGCGTTGTTTCAATATCTTCTTCGTCGAGTGCTTTATCTCTTACGAGACGTAGCTATTTTCTCCCCGATGCCTGTGTTGTGCGTTTAGAGTGCCACAGACATAGAGGACCTACAGCTTAACGTGGGCTCCGCATCACGTGAAGTGTAACCATTTCTACTCCAGAGAAGATTTACTAGGCAGAATACCTCGCTGGTTTGCCATTGCCTTGCGAGGGAGAAGGGCCGTTAAAAATCCGATATTCCGGTACTGAGAATGGAACCCAGGACCTTCAGCGTAGAGGTCTAACACGCTAACCTCTAGCCCACGGCCGCCTATTTAATACCATACGATAAACTTTTACTATTTTGGTACCGTAAGAATAAATTGACTGTCTTTTCATCTCTAATGGGTATTCTAGTTCTAGCATCAATTAAAGCATCTAGTTTTTTTTTTAATTCAGCACCGTTACAGAGGTGTGGCCCCTCAAAGTTTTTTACATAATTCACTCAAATGTAAATAACTTTTTTTTTCTTGTCACATTTTGCTAAACTCGGTCGTTTTGGAAAACTAACAGACCCACCTTATTTCCAGTCGAGACAAATATACAATTGAATTTGAAAAATGGATGAAACCTGAAATGAAATAAAAATAAGCTTTGAACTGCTTTGTAAAACAACAAAGTTTATTACAATCGTATAAGAAACAAAAAAGTTATTTACATTTTAATGAATAGATTTAGAAAACTTTGAAGCACCGTATCTTCGTAACGGTGCCGAATAAAAAAAATATGTACTACACGATTTCGGGGTTAAATAAACTCAGCTATGCGTGGTTAAAGTTTTTCGCTTTTGTTTAGTGTTACCCTGTATAATTAAATTGATAGCTGCTACATCTTTAAGGGCTAGAGGTTAGCGCGTTAGACTTCTACCCGGAAGGTCCTGGGTTGAATTCCTAGTACCGAAACATCGGATTTTTAACGGCCGTTCTCTTATTTCTGCTTAGTAATTTTTCTCTGGAGTAGAAATGTTTACACTTCCCGTAGTTCGGAACCCACATTAAGCTGTAAGTCCTCTATGTCTGTGGCACTCTAAACGCGCAACACAGGCATAGGCGAGAAGATCGCTATGTTTCGTAAGAGATAAAGCACTCGAAGAAGAAGAAGAAGACATCTTTACTAATGTGGTAGTAGCTCAGTTGACAGAGCGCTCGCTTTCTGGGCGATCGATTTTGGCTTGGGGTCGATTCCCCAGAATTATTGCGGCAGTTACTAAAAATCATTTGCGGCAACCCACCACACACAATTTCTCAATTGGGTTGGTAATCGTGTAATTTTAATGTCAAAATCTTCTCTGATAGTTCCGTCGTTTGCATTTGACGTTAAACTGTAAGTCCCCCGTGATTCTGCCATAGCGCTTAGGTGAACCACGTGGCAGAGAAAAGATATGCAACAGTGGGAAAAAGAGGTTGTTAAGAATACATCTTTATCGCATAATTAAATACTACAACTGCAGCTACTGAATTTAGAATAAACTGTACGTATTGATTTCAGAAAATGTTTAAAAATTAAAGTAATAAGACTTTAAAGGAAACAGAATCTACATTACACCCCATAATTACTAGTTAGAAAGCATGGGCATTGTTCGTTTGGCATTTAGAGTTTATTATTTGTTTTAGATTCTTGCTTATATTTTTAATTAAACCGTTTGTTAGAAAACTATAATAATACAGTTTCCATTCACGAAATAGTATATATGGTTCACTCCTCATGGATACCCTGTATATCAACTCACAAATACTGTTATTACAAAAAGAAATCCTGCAGTACCGCCCATACACGTGTGTGATGTGAAACTACATATTAAGCAACAAATAAATAACAGTTAATAAATCTGGACTTAATTTACAGAAACATAAAATTACCAAAAATAACATAATTAGTGCAGTTTAATATGAAGAACCAGCAAATTCGGCGTGCATTGCGGTAGAAATGACAATAAACTTGTTAAATATTTATTTTTTGATGGTTATAAATTTCAATATTATAACCCGATTTCCGCTATATATTACAAATAAAAGCAAGCAAATAGTACATTTTAATATGAAGAGCCAGCAGATTCCGCGTGCAATGCGGTAGAAATTACAATAAACTAGTTAAATATTTGTTTTTTGATGGTTATAAATTCCAATAATAAAACCCGATATCCGCTATAGATTATAAGTAAATGCAAGCAAATAGTACAGTTTAATATGAGGAACCAGCAAATTCTGCGTGCATTGCACTGGAAATGACAATAAACTTCGTAATTATTTGTTTTTGATAGCTATAAATTCCTAAAATATAACCCGATTTCCTCTATATATTACAACTAAGTGCAAGCAAATAGTACAGTTTAATATGAAAAACCAGCAAATTCCGCGTGCATTACGCTAGAAATGACTATAAACTTGTTAAATTTTTTTTGATGGTTGTAAATTCCTGTAATATAACCTGATTTCCTCTATACATTACAACAAGTGCAAGCAAATAGTACAGTTTAATATGAAGAATCAGCAAATACGGGGTGCATTGCGCAACGTTAAGGCGCAACTGGATTTTCTATAGAGAAACAATATTAAATGTTTGTGCTTCTACATTCTCCAAAGGCAATTCTGACATATTAATTGATATTCAAAAAAAAAAAATAAAACATAACTAGCTTTTTACTTCTAAGTAGCAGACAGTTTTTTATGACCCATTTTCTGCCAAG
>JABXWE010031256.1:0-18213 GCA_014611495.1 Limonius californicus
TACAAAGATTTCTTTGAATTCCTAGTCTACAAACAGGCTCTACTTAGCGACACATAAAATAAAACGGGCACAGAAATATCTACGAATTTTATTATTTCTTAAATATAACTTTTAATTTGAATTTTAAATAAGTAGGAAATTCTGGAAAATTTATTTGAAAAGCTCAACTTATTGTAAAATTCTAAAGTTATTCATAAATTAAAAAGTAAATAAGGTATTATTAAAAATTATAACGGTTATTTTTGAACAGTGCATTGATACAAGTTTTTTAAAAAATTAGTGGTTTATTTACATTTTCTAATTGTCAACTTATTTAATTGACAGTTTTTAAGATTAATTAATTTTTTAGATAACCAACTGTCTTGGAATTTGTTAATAATTAAAACTTTGTTCACCAAGCACTTTAACTTCCAAAAACAAAGACAATGATTAAATTTAGAAACTAATTTTAAGCTTGATTTTTATTTAAAAAGTTGGTTGTAGGTTTCTGAATACTAAATAATTTTTGTACAAAACTGTGCATCGCCAACAAATATTATTAATTTTTAAATACAATTATAATCATCTTTCTAGCCTTGTTGGGGAAGAGGTTCATATACGAATATTGAATGTACTTAATGTAATCTAAAAAGAGTGATTAAACACCTTTTCCTAAGAAAATATCGAAATACCAAAGAGGTACTTAAAAAATAATGCAGTGCTGCTGTTTGTATTACTTTATGTGTATTTGGTAGCGCATTGAGAAATAGTAATCTGTATAAAATCTTTCAAATAGTCGTCGAGTCATGTTTTGATTTAATATGCTTCATTTCGAAGGTCAGTTGAGTGGAAATCTAAGTGTTTGAACATGAAATCGTCTCTGGACAGTGTACACTTCCCGTGGTTCGGTTCCCACGTTAAGCTGTAGGTTCTCTTTGTCTGCAGTACTTTAATACGCGCAACACACGCGTAGAAATGAAGGTCGCTACGTCTAGTAAGAGATAAAGCACTCCAAAAGAGAAGAACATGAAAAATATTATTAATATTATTATAATTTTTATTATTATATTGTTAAAGTATATTATGTAGCAGTGACTCCGGGTTGAATATAAGTGTTTAGTTTGAGGACCTCTTGCTGTATTAATTTCCTTGAACCTTAATACTTCAATTCTTTTTTGAGTTTCTAAATTTACAAAATTTATCTCTTTATAATTTGTAAATTGACATGAGTCTTCTTTAGGCTTTTTTAAATACTTGATTTGGAGTTTTAGATAAAATACCAATTTGTTCTGAATATGTATTCTGCCTAATAAATCTTCTTTGCAATAGAAGTGTTTGCACTTCCCGTACGATTCGGAGCACACGTTAATCAGTAGGTCCTCTACATCTGTGACACTTTAAAAGCGCAACACAGGCATATGTGAGGAGATTGCTACATCTTTTAAGAGACAAAGAACTTAAAGTAGAATATATTTTATAATATTTAAAAACTGTTGTGTAAACATGCATATTAAAGCTATTGTTATATTTTTCTAATTGATTTAACAAGCCTTTTTTAAACCACTTTCTAATCATTTAGTTTATCATCAAAAAGAAATAAGTATACATACAATTTTTTTACCACTGTTGGTTTTAAACTTGGAAATTTTTCGATTGGGTTATTTTAGACCACGCCCTTCTTTGAATTAATTATAAATTTTCGTTTCAAAAAAATTTTTACTAACTAAAGATTACATTTTACCTTCTCTGTGAGTGTTTTTGCAAGTTGAATTTAAGTTCTTAAGATGTTGCTGAATAATCAAATAATTAAAAAAATATTTCTTACATTATAATTTTGCATTACTTGCGAGTTTCACTAATTATGTTCAGTGCAGGGAACCCACACAATCAATAAGACCAAACTCGGAATATACAAAACCAACATAATTTATACAACTACTCCACTGCACTATAAATACACTTTTTAGCTGTAAGGAGCGTATTATATATCGCGTGCATGTAATGGTAATTTTGAACACCGAAGCCCTTAACGACTATAAAAGCCACTTTTGCTTCAACTTATCTGATTCACAGAAGTCTGTGGAACTCGTTTAAGTCGGAAATAGCGCCGCCAAAAAACGAAATCAAAGATTCCGCGAACATCAGATTGTGTCAAAAATTGGATGCCGTTTTAATGGAATCGCGATGTTATGGCTCGAAAGAAATTGTGAAATGTGGTTTGGGAAAAGGATTTCTGAAGGAGCCTCAACACTTCAAAGTCCGCTGTTTGAATTCAAAGACGTGATAAGAAATTCAATAAACTGGAATTGATTTAAAAGGATTCTTTCTAGTTTAAAAGGTTTTTCGCCATTGTGATCTGATGAATTAAATGGATTATATTCCGATTTTTGACAACAATTTGGATTGCGTCTTCGAGAATATCGGATGGACAAATTATGTTTCAACGAACAACCTCTGGGTTGTTGATTCTCCATCCATACCTGAATTTACATTATGTTAAATTAAAAACCAGCTTCTTATTAATTTAAATTTATTTCCCAATTTCAAAAGTGTCCTATAACTGACCATAATTAAGAAATGTTTTGGTAATTCGTACGACGATCTGTTTCCCCTTGCAAGTTAGTAACCGTAATTTAAGAGGAACCTCATGTTGTTTTCGTTTAAAGATTTGATGGGCAAAAAGAGCACGTATTCAATTCAAATTTAATGCCTAAATAGCAGTACAATAGCGAATCAACCTGCAAAAAAAGCTATCAAAATATCTAAAATAAACGGTCAGTCCTCGATGAATTTTTTGCCCGAGGATCTCCAGATACCAATCGTTGTAAGAACAGGTTCCTCGAAATATTAATCTTGAACGCTTCTTCCAAAGATCCATGTTGAGATATCTAACTGAGCTGTTGGTTATTTGTTATCATAATAACTTTTGATTTTTTTTCTAGGTTTTGGCGCCGTTATAACAGCATGCAAATATTTTGCCTGGCCAAAAGCAATTATGAAAGACTGTTTCAGTATTTTATGAGAACTTGTTCTAATTGGTGGCTGTCTATAAAAAGCTTAAAAATTGCAAATAATTAAAACTGCCATTGATGTATGCACAATCGTTTTTTACTGCTTACCATAATTTGACTCTCACACCCAGAAAGCTTTTGAATGACTCGTTTAAAAACCCGCAACAGAAATGGCATAAATTTAAGTTATTTAACAATGTTTAAGGCAATTTAACTATGACATATACAGAAAAGATTTGATAATTAAACGATTCCAAATTTTGAAACTTGCTATTATGCCATTTGTACTCATCCTTGACAAACCTCGTGCTATTTCAGCAGTTTCTTCGCTAAATTCCGTATCATTGCATATTACAGGCATTTTATATGAATATATAACTAAAATTTGTTCACTGAAACTGATCAAATACGGAATTAAAACCTAAACTTCTGCTATTGCTAAGAATAAAACCGCATCAGTTGTAATAATTTTCCACGCAAATCTAGACGTTACCTTACGAACTGTTATTTATTAATTCAAAAGTATTTATTTTTAATTCCTGTCCGGTTGTCAGTCCGATATGATCGAATTCAAATATGTTTTCTCAAAATTATCGTCTCTGTCTGGGTTTTATTATTTTTTCCTTTATGTAACACAGACATTTTGCGGTAATTACCGCAATACAATGCGTCGGGAAAAACCGCTCATCTAATCTCATTTCTGCTACAGTTAGAAATTCCAGAACGCATCTCATGATTTAAGCAGAAAAACCAAGTCATGACGCAGGGCAAACAAATTACGTTTAAAATTGAACTTAATATACACTTGAAATTCCACTGAAAATAAATTAACAGGAATTTAATCGCATAATTTAAATACCTGTCAAGGCTTCGCTGCTTCACAGTTAACAAATTTTACGATTTGAAAACGAAATCGACAACTTTTGCGTTCGAATGCAACGTTTACCGTTAACTCAAATTTCCCGCGGCGGTCATTTTCCGCTTTGGACGGTTGGGCCAATAATTAGTTCTTATTGGGCCTAATTGGAGGGCCAATCAATTTGGCCGTTGATGGTATCCAATTCGGCCCATATTTTTATTTTCAGGTAATTAAACGGAACGCTACCGGTTTCGGGCACCTTGCGCATGAACGCGTCCCTTCAGGTCAAGCGTACCTAAATATTAATTTCCTGTGGAAGTTCAACATATGAAATACAATTTCTATGTTTGCGATGTCATATTAAAACCGCTATGTGCAATGTTTGACGAATTTATGGCCTTTGATGTTGACGAGCTAAGGCTTGCAGACGCACGTTCGATTTTCTTCAAGTAAATACAATAAATTTCAAAGGCAGAAATGAGGAATTCTAGACTTTTTCTAGCGGTGAAGTTATACAGGGGGTGTCACTGAACGCGTTGAATATAATAACGTGGTTGTCGTTAACCGTTTACGGAAAATTCAAAGTTTATTGCAGGCTTCTGTGATGCTCGCGCGTTACATACATACGTTGGTTTTCTTACGGTTTAAACGACAGTCACATCAATGCAGATTTTTCTTTAAATCTTTAATGGACGAGTTTTAAGTTACATAGTACAACCATGGTTCTGTTTTTTCTTCCTGTTTAAACGGAAGTAAAGCACTGATGTAAAGTATAATGCCGCTGAATATTTAGCAGCATGTGATGAATACGTGTACACTTTTATTCTGCTCTCTTGTTTAAATAATACTAACCAAGGTGGATTTTTATTCAAAATATTCTTTCAGTGTAGTATCTTCTAATGTATTCTGCATACATTATTTCATATGCGAGTTGTAAAGATACTTTGTACATCACAGTAGTACATGCTTCTATTTGTTTCCGGTTTTACGGAATTAAGTATCGGCGTAAACAATTTTCCAAAAAACTAATGTTATCAGTTTTGTTTCCGGTTTAAACGGAAGCGACTAACTTAAACTTTTCCTTTAAGAATGACCTCTTATTCAAGCACAAGGAGTGTTCAAATTTAAACAGGAATGTTTCCATTAAACGGCAGTGTTGAAGACATAATAAAAAAAAGCTTAAGTGCGGTAAGGTGAGTGCCACGTGGATTCCGCGCTTATTGGCGGAAGAACACAGGTTGAATCGCTTGTAAATCGCTTCGTCTTTACTGTAGCGATACAAAAGAGAATGAGATAAAATTTGGTAGGGTACATTATTTTACTCCTGTGTCAAAACATGCAAGCTTGCAGGAGTCACACCACATCTCCAAAGCCAAAACAGCAAAACCTTTTAGGTTAGCTTGTATAGTAATGGCAACATTCTCAAGGAGTGCTCTTTCTTGATTTCCATACAGAACGTCGTATAAATAATGCAGCCTATTAGGCGACACTCTTGCGCAATACAGTTAAGCAAGTGATTAGGAATAAGCGGAAGAGAAGACAAAGTGTTGTAAGAATAACCGAAACCGCAAACAAACGTTAATGGGATCTTATTCCACATGCAGTATACAGTCCTCAGCTGGTCCCTCCGGTTTGTATTTGCTTGTCCCAATAAAAGAATTTTTAACCGTCACATAACGACGTTATCGAAGCTGTTCAAGAATTCATACGCATGCAACCGAAGAACACAGGAAGGTAGTAAGAAGCTTCCAAATCGGCGACGCAAGTTCATATATATATATATATATATTGCTGTGTTATTTTCCTTATATGATTGATTTTGACTACGTTATGCTTCGATAAGATTGATAAGATACTAGTTTTGATGTTATTTATTCAGATTATGACTTAAATTAAGATTATTTGGCTTAATTGTAATCTAAAATTTAAACATTATAAGATAAAAAGGTATATTCCGATCTTTGGAGTTTTCTACGATGTGCCCTGTGTCGTGTCGCAACAGTGTTTTAAGTGGAAATTCGGTAGTGAACAGTTGTGGGGATATTTATTCTCCATTGTGATGATAATTTTGGGTATCCAAATTTATGATGGGGCCCTCAAATGTAATAATTGTAATATTGTGATATAGACTTTATAAATTTATTTATGTCAAGGTTATTTTGAGAATTTAAGATTTATTATTATTGTTTATAGTTCATGTCTTATACGAGGAAGTTTTTTGTATACTTTTATTCAGATAAATAACTGTTTTAAATATGAAATTTTGAGTTTATGTAAAAGTTATATTTTTGAGGTTAGAATTTATTTATTGCAGATATTTATGTTATTAACTAATTTTGAGGATATAAATGTTCCGAAGTTAGGTTTTTGAAAGATTTATTTATTTAGGCTGTAGGAGTCGTTTTTATTTTATTTGATAAGAATTTCGAGTAGGGGTGATTATATCCTTGTATGCTATTGGTACATACTCAATTTTGGGATATAATTTTATAGTTTTATGGAAATTTAGTCTGGTTTGAGCTCTTCTAAGGGGAACACGTATTTGAGTGTTGCTCCAAGAATTAATTTAAGGCCAATTTGGCCGAGTTTCGAATATAAGTAGGCGGGGTCATTTTGTTTAAATTTTAAAAATGTAACGTGAAGGAAGTTTATTTTTGTAAATAAAAATTGATTTTTATTCAGGTTAAACTTATGTTAATGAAACTTACCAAGTGTTTTCAAAGTGGAAGTTGATGTTTTATTTGTCTACGATTTTCCTGGAAAGTTATTTAATTAATCTGGGCTATTAGGGGTTATTAGTGTTTGTTTTTCTTAAAATAAGAAATTGAAAGGATTTATTTCTTACCTGGTCTACATTAGAAGTTTCCTAATATTTTTTGAAGAAGACCTGCATCTTTATCAACCACTGCATTTCCGATAAGTGACGCATAATGAGCTCATGTGTCTGCATCAAGGTTAAATTATTGCATCCGTTTGGAAAATATTGGAACTACTATGTGATATGGTTTATTTCAAAACTGTTGTAGATGGGAAATAAGATTGAAGGTATTTTTTTTAAATTATTTAATTAATATTGGTATGTAACTATCATAATAGGGCGGGGATGGCTCAGTGGTAGAGGGCCAAGGTTTGGATGTAATAGTCCAAACGCTTCCCGGTTCGAATCTCCCCAGGGTCGGAAATTTTTCTAATTCCCTGGGGGATCGGTACTGGGTCCCGGTCTCCATTTGCCATTGGGTATCAAATTAATGGCACTCCTCGAATTACGGTCGCATTAGAGGAGTATCAAGACCATAAACAAAAACATTCACACACAACAGGCAAGCCAAGCATGGTTTCGCACCAACACGGTAACCCGCAGAGGCGGGCGCTGTTGTGCATAGCACAAACTAGCTTAGCCTTGCCCCACACCGCCACGACACTGCGCAAGCGGTACAAACGAGGATCACGATAATAATAATAATAACTATCATAATAGGGAAGCCACGTTATTTACATCATTATATAACCCTGAGATGTCTGATGAAAATCTTATATGCTTATTTAGATTAAATTTAAGTTTGTCGTTTTATAAATAATTAATTTTAATTTTATTAACTATTCGTAGCATATATTTATGGTCCCTACCAACGTGGAGCAAAGTTTATAAATTTAAATATTTTTATAGATAATACATAGCAAATAAATATGGTACCAATGTGGAGCTAAGTTTATCAATTTAAATAAAATTATATTAGTAGGGGCGATAATATAATAATATTATTTTATCTAAATAAGTATACATAGCAATATATATTGCTTCTGATTTATATACAGCCATTTTTAATAGCTGTATGGAAAACCAGCGAGATGCTCTGCCTAGTAAATCTTCTGTGAAGTAGAGGTGCTTACACTTCTCGTTCTTCCAAGCACACGCTAAGCTGTGGATCTTCTCTGTCTGTTTCATTTCTAAACGCGTAACACAGGCATAGGGGAGAAGATAGCTATGTTTCGTGAGAGATAAAGCAGTTTAAGAAGAAAATGTTCCTTAGATAATGTTTCCTGATGAGATGTGAAGAATTTATGTTTCTGTAGTTCAAAATCAGAACCTAGAGACTCGTGTGTTGCTTCCGGTTTAGATGAAGTAAGCAACGTAGATTTTTTTTATAAAAATGGTAAAAAGTCCTTTTGCTCCAAAATTTATTAAGCGCCTAAAAATATATTATGGGGGGAAAGGATCTTATAATATATTTCACTAGGGTTTTTTGTTTTGCTTCCGGTTTCAACGGTAGTATCACCAATTTGACTTTTCTCCACAAAAAGTTCTTTTGTGTCATAACTTTTAATGTGTTCGAGATAGCGTATAATAAACGAATCGCAAGATTTCTCTAGTATATAGTTTGGTTTATTTCCGGTTTTCACAATTTAACTTTTCATACAGAGTGTTTTCATCCTACACCGTTAGCGTTCTGACAAATGTATAGCGGTTAGTTTATTATATCTGTAGTACAGTTTCTTTTTTTTTTTCGTAAGATTTTGTTTTTTATTATCTAGGGAATATTAAACACAGTAGTCGTAAGATTCTACAGTTTTATGTTTTATGGATTAACACAAATGTTTCCCACAAAATGTTCTATCAAACCTTCGATGTACGACAAAAGATTTTTAAGATTGTGCAGTATACGGGGTGATTCACGGTAGAGTACGAATCTACCACACGAAAAATTGGCAATCCAAAATGCATATCTCAAAGTACTGCGATGTCTTAATTTCTATTGACGGTATTATGAATCAGAGACGCCTGTTTAAAAGACTTGACACTTTCTTTATAAATTAATAAATTATTATACTTACTATTTTATAATATTTGAAATACTTAAATATTTATTTATTAAACTTTATTGATATTTAAAAGTTGCGTAGAATAAAATACCAAATGCCTGCTCTGATTCATAATACCGCGAGTAAAAATTAAATATAGCAGTATCTTACAATATGTATTTTAGGTTGCCTATTTTGTGAATGGTAGGCTCCCCTGAATCATTCAGTATACAGTTATACACAGTGCTGTGTTGTTATAGGCAGGTTTGGGTATATGTTGTCCAATTTTTTGGGTCGTATATGCTTTGTTGTTGCATTTAGTTTTCTTAGACTGGTTATCGTCTGTGGCTCGATGTTTTATTAATCAACTTTTAACGTAGGGACTGGGTGACCAAATTGCTAACGACGGACCGTTTAACTTTATAAACATTCAATTTGCAATGTTTTCTACAGTTAGTTAGCTGTAAAAATCTGTACAACTTAAATTTATGGCACTAAACATCCTATCACAATTGGCCATTTAACAACACAAAATAGGTATTATAGATTTCGTTAAATTCATCGGACACTATTGTGCTCTAAAAATTCCCTTATTCCCAAAACAGCATTTCGCATATTCGAATTAAATCGTTTCCCAATATTGGTTATTTCATTTTTCCCAAAATAAATGTGAGATACAGTCGGCTAAGAATTATTGTCAAGAATATTTAGATTATATTTTCGTAATAATTTAAGCTCCAGGAAAATTATTTTCTGATGAACCAGTGAAGACCAAAACGGAAACAGGACAAAAAACCTCGGATAAACAACCCCTCCGATAGGGATGGTAGAAGTATTCTCTTATAGCAACGTTACTCCCGAATATCACTTGTACAGGTTAGGTTAGGTTAACTTAGATTCGAGGACCCAGGTGGAGCAGTGCGAAGACGCGCTGCCACTCGAGGTCACAGTGAAATGCGGCCGATCGGTTGGAGTGTTCGAATCCCGGCTGAGGCGACCGCATTTCACTTAGTTAAGTTTAGGGTGCATGTTGCATGAATGGTTAGTATGTAAGGGACGCCAAACCTCCCTAAATTAATGCTAAAAAGGTTCCGTGGGGGACGGTAGTATGTACGAATGAAAAAAAGGTTAACTTAGGTTAGGTTATCTGTTAAAAGATAATTGTTATCTTAGTATTATTTTTGCAAATGCATTTTTATCCGAGTGTTTTTTTGTTCGGGGGTTTCCCGTCCTAGATTCGACAGAAACAGCCGCCACAGTCGATGTTTCGGTACAAACTTTAACTTCTACTATTTTCTTCTTTATAGTAGAACTGAAAACATGACGGAATAAAATTAGTTATAAATATAACACTAGTATAATTCAATTTTAGGCCTGTATGACACGGTACAAAATTCGGTAGATTCAAGTTCTACAACCTACAGAATTATGTTCAAAGTTGGCGTCGCATCGATGCGCAAACGAGTAATTGTTAGTTTTTATCAACGACCACAGAGGACAGAGAAAAGAATAAGTTTACATGTGTTTATCCCGCCTCACCGACGCTTCAAGCACTTTTTCTTATCTCGCTCGCGTGTTTTATTGCTGTAGCTTCTTTGCTTTGTCGTGCGTTCATGTATAATAAATAAATAATAATGCTAGGAACTTATGCATTAACCTAATATTATAAAATTTTGTTAGAATTCTACTTTATCGGCAGTCACATGACTATTTTGCCAGTTTTCTCACAGATGTCACCGTAATTTGGATCTATTTGCGCCAGAATTTTGTATAAAATTTTGTACAAAATTCTGTGCCGTGTCATACAGGCCTTATATATAATATAATTTAAGTACGTACCTCGCTCGGTAGCAGTATGTTTTTTATATACTCGGACGAACAGAAATAATTTAAAAGAGTGTTGTTAATTTTAAATAATAATTTGTCCATAACAAGTTCGCCCAACTTCTTGACTAACATCTGAACAGTAAACACCGCACAGGTCACAGATGCATTTACAATTTTTGCTGTAAATCATTTTGAAGAAGCAAAGTTAAATAGCAAACCTTATTTACAAATAACGTTATACAGATTAAGAGAGATTATCACCATCGTTACCATAGCATGGAATGCCAAGTAGCCAAGCTTTATCAGACAACCCAAAAAGATTAAAGTCAACTTGTTTACGCAGCCCATCCGCCTAAAATTTCCATTGATTAACAGTTGGTTTTAATTTTTTTCTCCTAAAAATATAATATATGTATGGGTATACCCCGGCATTCGTTTTGGGTATACAAATTTGAAATTTTAATTTTTTGGTTATACGACGTATACCCCGGAATAGAGCACTGAATATACAGTATGTCAATAGATTGTATTAGTCTTTCAGTTTTAACGGAAGTACATAATATGTAGAAAGTTATTCGTTTCTAATTCTTCATGTGCTTTATATCATATTCTATCATATGCATAGTACTGCATACTGTAGGTTGCTTCTGAATTAAACAGAAGCAACGTAAATAGAAATTGTCTGTATAAAATGTCTTATTATATCGTATCCCCTAATGAGTTATTAACAATGTATATACAGATGTATAAATACAGAATATGTACAGTTTACGTTGACTGTCGGTTTTAACGGAAATAGAAAACTTACTTTATTATTTATGTAAAAAATTAATTGATATCTGTTCAATTTAATGTGTTTTGGACAATGCGGTCGAAAAATCATTTTGTGTGCTTTAACGGGAGAATAAATACTATTTTCGGCGCGGGGGACGCCGAAACGTCGAAAAAAAAAGTAAAAATCGGCATAAAACTTGGCCGGCGTCCACCGCGCCCCCTTCGGGGATGTTAGAACCACCTTCGGCCGTTGATGCGCCGTACTTATACGAACAGATTCAGCTAGCGGCCGACCCGCTGTGATGACGTGGACACGTGCTGGACGTCGATTCGTGTTTCGAATTTGCCCGCCCCTGACGGCCGAACAGTACGAGCTACGGGAAGTACCACAAGGGAAAAGTTGTTGTTCTCGACGAGGCCAACAACATATCCGCAAAACACAAAATTTTCCGGGTGCCTTCTTTTTTCCATTAACTTGTTATTTTCAATCATCTGTCATTTTTTTCTGAATGAATAGTTTTTTTATGAAACACAAGGATCAGACGCAGAATTAAAATACCTTTCAAATGAGATGTCACTCAACCCTCATTGCCATTTAAAAAAATAGTTCAAGATGGCGCCTAGCCGCCATTTTGAAAGTTACAAAATTTGAATATGAGCTAAAGAGTAGGATTTGGCCTACAATGAAGGCACACAAACTTGTGAAGAAATATTAAGTCGTTCAAAAGTTAGTAGGGGGGAAGACATTTTACGACCGCACTGTATATGAGCGTTGTTATTGGTATGAAATTAATTTTCTTTGTTATTTGGAGTTTAAGTCGAAGTTATATTAACATAGAATGTTTTCAAACATGTTTACTCACTTCATTTATATGAAAATGTAGTATACCAGGCTAATCGCTAGGTAGTACAAACGCTGGCACATATAAGGTCTTCTACGAGGGCAGTCTTTTAAATTTTTACAAACGACCACTAGGTGGCGCTATTGAGATGGGTCATTACTATTTTCGTAAAATTTGACATTTCTTATTGTGAAAACAGTAGCAGCTTAGAAATTGACCAAGTAGTTTGCTTAGAGTGAGAGTTATAAAGGACCAAATTTGATAAAAAAAAATGCAAATTTCAAAGTGAAGGTTTTCGTTGGATGATTTTTGACGATTTTAGTAAAGGCCTAACTCAACAACAATGCATAGAATCGCTTCGCTCAAGTTTTGGTAATGAAGCACCATCAGAAAAGACTGTTTACAATTGGTTTGCACAATTTCGTCGTGGTCGTGCGTCCGTCAGTGATGAATTTCGTGAAGGTCGACCAAAATCGGTTGTTATTCCAAAAAACATCAACCCTGTGCGAGAAACATGATTAAAGAAGAACGGCATGTGACCTACAGTGAGATAGAGGCATCCTTAGGCATATCGAAGACTGCAGTACATTCGATTTTGCATGAATTTAGCTGTGAAACAGATCTGTTCCCAATGGATTCCGCTTAATTTGACCGAAGTTCAAAAAAGGTTCGTGTTAATTGGTGTAAGGCAATGCTGAAAATTTCGACCGAGGAACTGCAAGAACCGCATATAACATCGTAACAGATGACGAAACTTGGATATATTCGTATGAACCGGAAACTAAGCAACAATCCACTGTTTGTGTGTGTCCCAAGATGAACCGAATCCCACAAAAGTTGTTCGTTCACGAAGCACTTCCAAGAAAATGATCGCTTGTTTCCTCGGTTGTACTGGAGATGTCGCAAGCATTCCTTTAGAGGATCGAAGAACAGAACGCCGAATGGTATACAACAATTTGATTATTATATATTATATTATATTATATATATTGATTATTTGAAGCAGAAAAACATCGAATTAATGTCTCATTGCCCGTATTCACCTGATTTATCGCCTAACGACTTCTTTGTATTCCTGAATGCCAAACAAAAACAGCGATTTTCATCACCTCAAGGAACTGTTGGAGCCTTCAAAACCCATGTTTTTGAGATACCAACTTAGAATGGAAAAAATGTTTCGAGAATTGGTTTGAACGCATACAGAAGTGTATCAATCTTAAAGGCCAATATTTCGAGAAGCAATAAAACAGTTTGCGCCAAAATTTGTTTTCTTTCCTAGTTTTTTTAAAACTTAAAAAGCTGCACTCGTGTAGCTTCTGGTAAGGAAATTTCTTCTGTTCGAAGTACTTTACTAATTCATTTTAAGCAATATGATAAACTAGTCATAGGTTGTATGGTATCAGAAAGACGTAGTTTTCTTTCCCGTTTAAACGGAAGTAATGTAACTAGGATTTTTTTCTATGGCGCATGAATTTTTCAAGCATTTCGTGCAAAGGAAACAGAAAACATCGTTAACTACAGATGAAGCGTTAATTAAACCGGACATCAGCTAACTGCCTATCAATTCCGACACCATCGCTGCTTCCCTATCAGCTATTGAGATCTTAAACGACTTGAATATCGCTTCCCGTATTTCTTACCTATCCTACCAATTACAAAACAGAATACTATGCTGTAAAATGGGAAACAGTATTTTCTGTTTACGACACGGAAACGTAGAACACGCCCTTGATTTTTTACGCGAGTCTGCTTTACGTTTGAAGTTAAATAAGAGACCTTTGCTTCCATCAACACATTTCCACACCCTCTGCAATTTCGTTTACCTTGCGGAATTCCTTTGAGGGTTGTAACTGTTATCGCAGCTGGAATTACTGTTTTTCTGTGCGTCAGCAAACTTCGAAAGATATTTCCGTTGGCATTTGTTAATATAGAATTGAGAAGAAAACTTTAATATACAACATCCCCTCCTTATGTCAGTTGTAGTAATAATTTTAAGTGAGAATCTGTTCTAAATCCGAGAAACCTTCTGTAAACTGATTTTCAGAGATCAACGTGTTTCACGTTTTACATATCTTGATTACAAGGATATCAAATCTATATATCTTTAGCAAGATAGCTCCTAGACCTAGAGCGTCTTCGCAACTGAACTTTATACAATGTGGAATTTACAGCGGATACGTTACCTTATACAACTGCGTTGTTCTTCATGAACTTGAGTAAGGGTTAAACTTTGGTTTGTGGAAGTTTAAGCAACACAAGTGTACTTAGGTTTAATTTAACTGGACAACTAGCCAGCCCGAAGAAATCGAAACGTTATCATCAAATAATCTGGTGCAAGTTGTACTGTAGATGCGTTTTCAATAGTTCTATTTTTAATACCAGATATCATCTACCAAACTAGTCTTCTCTTCCATTTTACTCAATAAATATTTGCAGTGCAACTGCAACAAGTCGAGTTAATAATTTAAAATTGTAAACGGCGGTAGCAAAACATAAACGCACATTAGTAGCCTGTCGCTGTTTTTTACGCGTTTGCAAAATAACAGAAACAATCCTGACGTTGACAAACGGCTGCGCTCGAGCGAAAAGGCCTATTACACATTAAATTATGATACCGATACAACAAAAACTCGGTTAAATATACATGAAAGGCACAAAGAGCATTGCGTTCGTGCAAAGAGCGGTAATAAATGCACCTCTCATGGCATATCAATAACGACAATACGTCGGCATGTGTGAAGTAGAAATGGCGCGTAGAAAAGAAGGTAATTGCAGAGACGGCGTGAAGTTGCTTGATTTCGGTTTTTGTGCCGCATTTTTATAGATTTTGCGGGCACCTAACCGTGACGAAATGCTTCGAAGAATGTATTTAATGCGGGAAACAGGATCACCTCCACTAAAAATTAACAACTGTTATTATTTAGCTTGCACAAATAAGCGCACCATGAAATCTAGAAAACATGGGGTTGATCCGCGGTCTTTATACAGTATAAAGACCGTGGGGTTGATCTGCCAGTATATAAAAAAAGAGTAAGCACAAGTTGGGACGGGAGGCAGAGTTACGGTCAAATTTCAAGTATTGCCTAAAGTTTGTAATTTCTCGTTAGGAGGCATGTAATGGCGCGAATAATGAATCTTTACTGTTTTTCCACTTGTACAGTTCTGTACTTAGCAATTACAGAATAACTATGTCATGAAAGGTGTTTCTAAAATTTCTAAAATGTATCTAGAATTTAGCTAAATACGTGTAGGTACTGTATTTAAATTTCACTTGAAAATGTTTGAAGAAAAAGAATAAGACATTAGGAATATCTCAAACACTTACACTTTACGTCACGCGTCTGCGTTTGGCAATTTAAAATATTTTTTTAATATATTTAAGTATAATAATGCCTCTAACAATGAATCTGTACTACACTTCCACATGTACAGGTTTGTCCTTATTATTTTTGCCATTTGAATAGGTACTTTTAAAATATATTCACATTTCAACTGAATATGTTTGGAAAAGTGTAGTTAGGTATTAGTAATGCCTCCAAAAATTAATCTTTACTGTTCTTCCACGTGCGCAGATCTATAAATTGGTAATGTCAAAGTAATTTTCTCATTTGAGATAGGCATTTTTAAGATACGTCCACTGTTTATCTAAATATCTTTGGCTAAAGTCAAATTAGATGTTATAGTAGTACCTTGAAAAATAAATCTTTACTGTTCGCCCACTTTTACAAGCCTGTACTTAGTAATTTTAGGGTAATTTAGTCATTGGCGAGAGGAATTTTTAAAATATGTGTCCCTTTTACATGAATATGTTTGGCTAAAGTCCAATTAGGTATTACAGTACTACCTTGAAAAATAAGTCTTTACTGTTCGCCCACTTTCACAGGCCTGTACTTAGTAATATTGGGGGTAATTTTGTCATTTGAGATAGGTATTTGTAAATTAATATGTCCACTTTTTATCTGAATATCTTTGGGTAAAGTCCAATTAGATGTTACTGTACTACCTTGAAAAATAAGTCTTTTGCCGTTCGCCCACTTTCACAGGCCTGTACGTAATAATATTGGGGTAATTTTGTTATTTGAGATAGGTATTTGTAAATTAATATGTCCACTTTTTATCTGAATATCTTTGGGTAAAGTCCAATTAGGTGTTACTGTACTACCTTGAAAAATAAGTCTTTACTGTTCGCTCACTTTCACAGGCCTATACTTAGTAATATTGGGGTAATTTTGTCATTTGAGCTAGGCATTTATAAAATATGTGCAGTTTTTACCTGAATATCTTTGAGTAAAGTCAAATTAGGTGCTACAGTACTACTTTGAAAAATAAATCTTTACTGTTAGCCCAATTTCACAGGCCTGTACTTAGTAATATTGGGGTAATTTTGTCATTGGAGCTAGGTATTTTTAAAATATATCCAGTTTTTACCTGAATATCTTTGAGTAAAGTCAAATTAGGTGCTACAGTACTACTTTGAAAAATAAATCTTTACTGTTCGCCCACTTTCACAGGCCTGTACTTAGTAATATTGGGGTAATTTTGTCATTGGAGCTAGGTATTTTTAAAATATATCCAGTTTTTACCTGAATGTCTTCGAGTAAAGTCAAATTAGGTGTTACAGTACTACCTGGAAATATAAATTTTTACTGTTCGCCCACTTTCACAGATCTGTACTTAGTAATGTTCTCAGTTGAGATATGTATTTTATCTGAATACATCAGACTTTAGTCATACCTCGAACAAAAAATTTTGATAGTCGTTTCACTTGCTCATGCCTGTACATAGCAATTATAAAGTAATTTTGTGATTAGAAACATCTGTTCCTACATTGTGTAACCCTTAAACCTGAATGCATTTACATAAACTGCATATTGCATCAGTAATGCTCAACCAGGCTACAGATATAACTTGGGCACTGAATTGTGGCCATAATATTAACGTATTTGAAAAAGAAGTTTGAATTATCGTTAGTGTGCAACCTTACGCCTTTTTGGTCGTATTTTTATAGGGAAAAATTAAAAACTAAAACCATAAACATTTTGCAAATAGACACAAATGGTACTAACACATTTAATCTAGTTTCTTGATGTTCTTACTCTCTTATCTTATTATTTTACTAAAGAGGGGCCCATGTTGTAAAATTTATATCCCTTTAAGCGCCGCTTATGGTTCTAAAATTGCTTCAATTTGGGAAGCTCATTCCCACATTATTCTCCTTAACATTAAACTAAACGACATCATTTACAACACGGTTTTCTTTTGTATTTATAGCGAGCGGGCGAATCAAAGAAATGTTTCGCTCGAGGCGGATATTGTCCCCTTGTATCTAATATAATCAGGAACGCCCTTCCAATATATCTCCCTCGGCGTACTTGCATCAAATATTTACAGACAGGAGTATTTTGACACTCGATATGTGACGTGACTATAAAGAGAGCTAGAGATACTTCGGATAAAAGTGTGTTAATTTTTAATGTGATCGAATGCGAAGGCCCAGAAGGACCGCGTTGGATAAATTATTACAATTCGGTTTTATGCTAGGAACTTGGAAGTCGACCTTAAAAGATTGAAGATAATGTAACACTTCCCAGATTAAATTCGAAATTTTGAATTGCTAGCCGAAACTTTGTGACACAATTGATAATTTGCAAATATATTAATTTTAAACTAAAACGTTGAGCTTTAATCAAATACAGGGTGTATCAGAAATACATAAATACAAACTAGAATAAACATTTCTTTGACAATGGGACCCTTAACATATGAGAAAATAATAATTGAAAATTTGACCTAAAATTGTTTGAGTACCGCAGGATCAAAAATTTGAGTTCAAAGACATGTTATGCAAAGGAGAGTAAGATAGAAGTGCAAAAAAGTTTCTTATCACCTGCCACAAACCAATACTATTAGGTAGGTCAGTAATTTCCATTCAGTCTGCTGTTATCGCAAGCCAGACAAGTTTTTACGTGTTTGCCACTGTGGATTTACTTTACAATTAGGTAATAACCTTCTACAGATTAAATGCATTTTCTCAAACCAAATTTTATTTTATTTAGTAATTCAAAAAAATAAATTTAATGATTTTTGAAAAATGAAAAGTACCATTGAATTCTACTTGAGT
>JABXWE010031257.1:0-16692 GCA_014611495.1 Limonius californicus
ATATATTGACATACTAGTTTATCTTTGCGTATTGATATTATTGATGCTACTTGTATTTTTGTATCTTTATATATTGATATGTCGATATTTGATATCTCGGGATATCCATATATTGAAATCAGAAAAAATTGATTTTACTATAGATTGATCAACCTTAAGACAAAAATTCACTGAAGCAGATATAATATAGAATTTTTTTAAATATGTAAAAAACTGCAACATAAACGCAATTAAGAAAAAAATTGTAACACAAGAACCAACCTAGCGACATCTTAGAAACAGCTTTTAGTTAAATAATTTCTTCTTAGGTCTAAAAATATATTGAGATATTAATATATCTCTATATACATCGATATTTAACATCTCTAGATATCGACATATTAGTTTCAAAATTATCGATGTTACTACATGTCGACCAACCATTCCAACTCATTCCCGTAAATACAAATAATATAGACATTGCTCTTAGAATATGTGAAAAACTACTACATAGACCAACCTGATCTCATAAACAACTTAAATCTAAATAATTTTCTTTTGTGTCCAAAAATATATTGTTATATTGGCGTATCTTGGTGTCGATATTTCATATCTCAAGATATCGATATATGGAAATTCTTCTTGGAGTGTATAGAAACACTTCGACATAAACTGATATAACCACATTCAAAATGGTAACAAACATTTAAGAAAAATATTAATTAATCAAGCTTCTATCTAAATAACTTTCTTATAGGTAACAAATATATTAATGTTTTGTTATATTGAAATACTGTTGTATCTGATATGTCGATATTTAATATCTCGATATATCGATATATTGAAATCAGAAAACGTTGATGTTACTATGTGTCGATCAGCCTTAGGACAAATATTCACTCAAATAGAAATAAACTTGTCAACAATACCACACCCCATATTTACAGTAAAAATTCTTTGAAAGTGTGCTTACCGAATCCAATGTGGATTATCTTGTAAATAGAAATAACAATTGGGTGTATTTACACACCCATTGTTACTAAACATCGCTTCTTCAGAAAATAGAATATTTCCTTAAATCAATAAATCAGTATTAACTTCGTTTCTCACAAATTGGCAGACGTTAACTCGACGTGAGTAATCATCTTCATTCAAGTGTTGTGCCCGTATGGGGTTGATAGTCCTCCATCCGGCGCCTCCCCAGGTGGCGGATAGGAAAACGGTCGTCAGATATGACGGGTACCGGGAAAATAAAATACCCGTGGCGGGCCAAAACTAGCACAGGACACGACGGTTCTCCAGGTCAGGAGCGGTACTCCATCAGCGTCAGTTTTCCTCAGGTGAGAGGCGGCTGAAGATATCCGCCAAAGAGCAGTGGCTTTGGTATGACTGGCTGTGGGTGGTAGTCACGGAGACTTAAACAGCCACAAAACAGACATTTGTAGGCGATTCTGTAAATCGGATTTACCGGCTACCACGATGTGGAAGGCAAATGGGAAACCACCACTTTATCTTCCCAAGAAGTAATCATTATAGCGAACAATTTACATATATTTGCTATAATAGTCATCAACATCAGATGATATGGCACTAGAAGAAAAAGAAAGTGTTGTAGTAATGTGACGTGGTAGGATCAAACCGGTTTGCTCTTGAAAGTTATATACTGAACTTTGGCTACAGCCTACAGTTCTTGCAACTGCTCGTTGGTTTATATGGCGATTACCAGTTACTTGTTCCATGACTGCTGCTTCAGATTCTACAGTTGTGATATATTGTTGTCTCACCTTAATTTGGAAAGCTGTCCATATTGCCGCAAATTTCTTTCCAAACATCTACACGCATGATGTGATGGAAGGGGTCTATCCGGGTATCTTTGTGCATATAGTTATACTGCTAAGTACACCGTTCCTCTGCATTCTCCCAAAATCAACGTCATATTCGTTTTCTCGCTATTAGAATACATTAAAACTGATTGTTATTACCACAAAAATCTGTACAAATCAACAACTTTGTACAGAAGTGTGTTATGTTTTGGCAAAAGAGTAGTTGACATTTGCCTACCCAAAGAACTCTTAATGTAAAAAATATTTTTTATAGCTAAAAATAAAAGTTAACTATGCATTTTATTCAAATGTGAGAGATGTGAAATACCTGCTTGTTACAATAATAATAATATAAATGATAAAATGATCACACCTGTATACAGTGTTTTTTGCAATCCTTCTGGCACGAGCTGTATGAAATACCTGCAATGACAATGTTCAAGAACTCAGTTCTTAAACAACATTATGCTCATTATCTGTTTAACAAGACAAACATCTTAATGGTTTGTTAGGAATTGAATTGTTGAGTATCCTGTACATTGTCATCCTTACGCACAGACGCCCTGCTCTTTGACTTTCCTTTAGAGATGCTGATGTTTCATGGTACTGCTAAACAATACGATAGAGTGCTGACTATAAATGTCAAAACGGAATGCTTCGTTGGGAATGGCTTCTACAACAAATTGAAGCAAGAACGATAGTAGTACTTATAAACACCATTTTGATCACGTTCTTCAGATAGAAGGTAGGCATTTATAAATATTGACCAACTACAGGTGTATGGACGAAAGGCCTTGATACAAATCAGATTACTTTTTGCGACCATTGAAACGCGATGAGCTGTAAAATTAAAGAAAATGTTTCATTATCAAAGCATATTTAAAGAATGTATAGACACTGCTACCCCTTGTACAGTAGGTTGTAACTAAACTTTGGAATTAGCAGTAGTGACAGTCGATAAAGCGCGCCCTCTATTACGAACAGCAAGACCTGAAACCCAAAAAAAAACGAAAAACAGTAATGAACACGGAATGTCAAACCAGTAAACATAAAATTGACACTTAATTATTACAGTTGTCTAACTTAGGTAAGCTCAATTTTTTTTTTATTTCGGAAGATCGTTACAAAGTTTTCGATGCTACTTTCGTATAGACACACTGTACTACAAAATTGCAATATTAAACTATGTCCTACAACGACATCTGCAAATAGCGACACTGATTGAAGAATGTGGAATTCTAAGTATGCGAAATCAAAAGGGAATCTAATTATTCCGTAGATCCGGACCTACCACAACAGTATTAGTGTTGCTACTGAAATTCCGTGTAGTCAGAAGTAATATGTTATCCTGTTAAGTATAAATAAAGTGCCCAGCTGGGCTTGCTTTCACTATGTCATTAATTCTGCCAACCTTTTTGCTTGTCTCGTAAGAGACAAATTGTATAGTTCGTTGACGTCAACAACATGAGCATGAGCAAAACAATTCGCTTGGGGTTTCCCATACTTCAAACTTCAGTTTATTTATTAATGTTATGGTTTTTTCGCAATAATATGCAGTCTACTTATTATAATGACTAAGATATTTATCGTTTTTCATTCTTAATAAGTAACAAAACGCCTTGCTTAATCAATCTACGACTAGTAACAATGTTAAAATTAGAAATTGGTAATTTATTAGTTGTATTTATTGTGTATCCCGTATGCACAGAAAATATACCCAAACGCTTTAGAACATTTCATAAAAGTATGATACGAGAGAAAATCAATAAATATACAAGCACCTACTATACAGCTTTCTAAATCAGCACATTTTCGAACGAACCGTACAAACCTTTATAAAAAAGGATATTACAATGTTACAATGACGAAAACTATATTAATGTTCGACGAATAAGAAATCCAGCACTACCTAGAAGCACCGTTTCAACTGTGGCCTCCAGTTCTGAAGCTTAAACCTACTCATGTCAGGACTACGATTATGACAGAGCTAAACCCAAGAAAATCACCCGGCTACGACCTGAACACGACAACAGTGTTAACAGTGATAAAACTACCGGAAAGGGGATTTATGGCAAACCACCTACGGACCTGTCTTCTTACAGACCAATTAGTCTTTTGCCGCTCTTCTCCAGAGTTTTAGAAAAATTGGTCTTAAGGAAACTACTACCTACTATCTTAGATAATAATTTCATACCTGATCACTAGTTTGGTTTTCGGAAAAATCACGCCACCATTGCTCAAGAACACCGCGTGGTTGACAAAATTACAAAAGATTTTAATGACAAACGCTACTGCTCGGCCATCTATATAGACGTAGCACAAGCCTTTGACAAGGTGTGACATCAAGGGCTCTCGTTCAAAATCAAAAGAACGCTACCTTCAGACTATTACGAACTTTCTCGTCAAATACGGAGATAGTCGCAGGCCCCTATTCCCTATACACGCGGGTGTGCCCCAGGGAAGTGTGCCCGATATTGTACCTGTTTTTAACAGCTGATCTTCCCACCTCTAATTGCACTATGGTAGCCACATTTGCAGATGACACTGCAGTACTTTCTTCTCACTCTGTACCTCACATGGCAAGTCACCATCTCCAGCAACATATGCAAGAACAAGAACTTTGGTTCAACAAATGGCGTATATGGGTTAACGAAGGAAAGTCAGTGCAAGTGACCTTTACTCTAAGAAGAGGTACATGCCCTCCGGTTCTGCTCAACGGTACACCAGTACCGCAAGACGAACACACAATGTATTTGGGACTTCATTTAGACCGACCGACGTCTGACCAGCAGCAAGCATATCTTTATGAAAAGGAAGCAGCTGTGCCTTAAGCTTCAAAAAATGTACTGGCTCTTAGGCCGAAAATCTCAACTGTACATTGATAATAAAATTCTACTCTATAAAGCCATCATAAAGCCAATATGGAGTTACGGTTTCCAACTCTGGGGAACTACAAGCAACTCCCACATTGATATCTTAAGGCGCTTTCAATCCAAAGTCCTACGATCAATGGTAAACGTTCCCTGGTATGTCCCAAATGAAGTTATTCAACGTGACTTGAACATCCCTTCAATCACAGACGAAATCCAAAAACATAGTGTCCCTTATGCTACTCGCCTTATTCACCCAAACGTGCTAATTGAGCCCCTCTTAGAGGAAGACGACGTCCAGCCTAGACTCAAAAGGATAAAACTTTCTGACTTTCCACACCGCTATGTGTGACAGTGCGTAGTGCGCGTTATGTTCGTAAAAAGTATCAAACAATCTTAACAACACACATCTATTGGGTTTACTAAAAGGAATCTCACATTGGTTTGTTTCCTACATGTCTCTATTTCGATATGTTGTAACGATATTTTCGCCTAGGTTGTCCGCAACCCATTTCACTGGGATTCTTCAAGTTATTTAGCCAAACTAAAGAGTAATGATCCGTAATTACCTTGAAATGTGAACCTTCAACATAAGGTCTAAACTTCTCTACAGCCCACAATACTGCCAAACACTCTAATTCAGTTGTAGTGTAATGACGTTCAGCTTCACTAATCGACTTGCTAATGTAGCTGATTACTCTATCACCTTCAGGATATTCTTGGCTCAGAACAGCACCCGACCCAAAGTTTGACGCATCAGTTTGAATAACAAAAGGTTTGCTAAAATCGGGACAAGTCAAGACAGGCGCAGAAACTAAAAATTCCTTAATGGATTTCAAGGCAAGGTCACAGTCCTCTGACCACACAAACTTTACTCTCTTTTTCAACAGGTTTGCCAACGGAGCTGTGATCGCTGAAAAATTTGGTACAAATCTGCGATACCAAGACGCCATTCCCAAAATTCTTCTCACCTCTGTCATATTCGTGGGATTAGGTATATTCAAAATAGCCTTTACTTTATCTGGGTCTACATGTAATCCATTTTTCCCCACAATATATCCTAAATATCGAAGTTCTGGCTGAACGAATTTACACTTTTCTCTACTAAGAGAAAGACCAGCTGCTTTAATACGGTCAAAAACAGTTTCTAAAATATCTAGATGTTTCTCAAAGGTGTCCGTAACATCATCTAAATACGCAAAAACGTAGGGGTGTAATTCTGGACCCAAAACGTTATCAATAAAACTTTGCCATGTCGAAGGAGCATTGTGAAGGCCAAATGGGAGACGATTGAAGTGATAAAGGCCGCGGTTCGGTACTACAAAAGCTGTAAATTTCTTCGAATCTTCTGCCATCGGAATTTGCCAATAAGCCGATTTAATATCCAGCGACGACATAAATCGCGCATCACGAAGCTTGTCTAAAATATCTGAATCGTATGGCAAAGGATAAGCATCCCGTTCAGTAACCGCATTCAGCTTTCGGTAATCCACACAAAAACGATAACTATTGTCGCGTTTTTTAATTAAAACGATTGGTGACGCCCAAGGAGAATTTGACGGTTCCACAATTCCATCTTTCAACAACAATTCAGCATCAATTTGTTTTTGTATTACCGGAGAAACAGGATAGTACCGTTGTTTTATTGGTTCAGCTGAGGTCTTTATCTTGTGCTCGACTACCTTAGTACACCCAATACCTTCACTCATTGTCATAAACTTAGTGTCTAATAATTTTGTAAGGGCTAAAGATTGTTCAACAGTCAAATCAGTGTGTCCCACAATAGCATCCACAAAAACTTCGGACAAGTTGTCAAAATGCCATTCTCGCTGTCTAAGATTCGGAACGATTTCCATCCGTCTCCAAAAATCTATTCCCAAAATCAAAGTATGTGGCAGTGACGGAATAACTAACGTCTCGACAATTTTCACTTTCCCCCTTAAACTAATGGGAAGTAAAACCACCCCTAACACAACACAACTTTCCCCATTTGCCACCGTACATACTTGAGTCGGAGATTTTCCTAACGGTAAACCCAAACTTCCCAACAGTTCCCAACCTTTACGACCGAGAATGGTTTGATTGGCCCCCGAATCCAATAACCCCAACAAAACTTTGCCAAACACTTCCACTTCAAGATACGGGCGTTCATCCCCCTGTAGTTGCGCAAACAAAAAATCCAACATTACCCCTGAATTATCGACCAAGATTTTTCTTGAAGGAGAGAGGTCAGATCCTTGATCATCTATCTGCCTCTTCTGGCGTTTCCCGACCTTTTACAGTTGTTGCAGGTTCGTACAGTAACCCCCGCTTTTCCACATTTGAAACATCGTTTGTTTAAGGGTTGCTGACATCTGGTAGCTATATGATCCCCTAGTCCACAATTCCAACAATTAACGTCGTTAATGGGTGCGATTTCTCGACGTACTCCTATCTTTGATGTGGAGGGCAAAAGTTCGTTATAAACGTAGGCTAAATCAGGCTCAAGGGTTTTCCCTGCTAACTTTCTAGGTGGAGGTACAAATTCCTCTACGGCGGCCTTCCGTGCTTCAATTTGTCGACCTAATTTCAATAAATCTGGGATCGAATTGACTGCAACTAAGCTCAGCTTGTCTTGATATGGGAGCTACATTCCTCATCAATACTTTTAATCGAAACGCTTCGGAAACACAACCATTCATCCGACTAAACATGTTTTGTATGACCGCTACATATACCCCTATCGACTCACTAGGACCTTGCGTTCGTTGTTTGATCTCCTCCAATAATTTATCATCATAATTGTGAGGTTGAAATTCTTCCCGTAAGAATTTTACTAAATCGTCCCAATTGTCAACGGTGTCCCTATACGCACGATACCAAATCAAAGCTTTCCCAGTAAAAAGATCTAACGCCGAATCAAATAATCCCTCCAATGAAATATTACGAGCCACTCTCAACTCTTCCACTCGCTCGATAAACGCACTCAACGACAGCTCATCTCCATCCCCGGAAAACTTTAATCGACATTGGCTCACAGGTACTGGTTTAATGCCCCCCCCTAGAATATGAAAAAGAAGGACCTGGACGACTGGCCCGAACAGGAGTCGACGTTTCCTGAATTGAAGGATCCCCAGAACCACCTATGTTTGTAGACAAGGCTATCAAGCTGGCTTCGAAAGATTGTAACTTTTGAGCTAACGTCGCTTTACACTTTTCTAATTGGCCCAACAATTCTTCCTTAACTTTCCCCTCTTCGTCCCTATCCACAATCATACGATTTATACGACCCTCATAATGGATGATTTTGCTGCTAAGTTTTTTGTAAGCACCCCCATGGATTGAATCTTCAAAGTCGTCAACCAAATCTATCAACTGTTTAAGGCCCAACACTATTGCCTCTTGGTCCTCGGAAAAAGAAAACGGATGTGAAGGAAATTCGAAGTATTTGTCCCCCTTTTCCTTCTTAATGGCAGCCCTCAACAATTTTCTTAAATTATCCAAATTACCTTCGGTCTTTACTCCACGGATACTTAACTCGTACGCAATTTCGGACGTGTTTAAACGATCAATATCCATCTTGTACGTCGTAAACTAAACTAATCTAAGCAATTACCCTAAGAACTTATAATAGGCAACCAATGTACAATTTTTCCTAAATAATACTAAGTAATGTTAACCCCAAAAAAAAATAAAACCGTGCTGCAATTGTCTTATAATTCTTCCAAAAATTTTAAAACTACAAACAGTATGCAATCTGTGTAAATCGGGCCCCACGTTGGGCGCCACTTTCCTTCGTAATGACGCCTGCTGATAATCTCTAACTAAGTAAGTAAATAATTGTTAATGATAGCCTCCCGGAACCTCAATCGAAGATGGGCGGTTCGCTGCTTATCTCGAATAAATATTTTAATTAACTTTACGTTAATTTCCTGGAAAAGAAAGGGCGCCAACGGCTAATAATATAATACACTACCATTAACGCAGATGTCGATTGGTTTGCCGTACCCACAGTGTATTACTTACTTAATACGTTACTACAGAAACGATGATAGGTAATAATAAATAACAAACACAATTGCCGCGACAATATTTAATGTGAGCAAAATAAATAAATGTTTACTATGTATATATATATCCCAGCTCGCAACAATAATACATAAAATTATAATTGTAACCTGTATCGGTACACACCTAGCAGTGCAATCACTTAATACAGCCCGAAAATACCTCACTGAGCTACAGTAAAAATACTGCGTTTCAACACCCAAACCAGCGCCCTTAAACCGCGTCCTACACTCTATTCGCGAAAGGCCTCTCGGAGTACAGCATAGATCAGTTAATCCAAAAAAATCGCTGTGAAACCCGAACAAAACGCAATATTACCGCTCCTGTTGACTCACGCTGTATATACAGTGAAATTCCCGTGTATGTACGCTAATACTTGTACAAATTAACAATCTCAAGAATTATAACTGTAAAGTAGTTGTAACACCCTGTACAATTACACCGTAGTTCTTATCTATACCAAAAATATAAATAAGTCCATACAAAACACAAGATTATTTACAATGACTCGAAATTATCAGAATTAAACATAAATTTGCACTTCCCTTGCTTAATCTGGTCTGGGAATTCCTGAAGCAGCTCCAAGTCCGCACGTGCTCTCGATGTGACGGCCGGAATGACTTCGAATTCTAGTTTCTCGCAGACAGCATATTTTTCCCCTAGAAGGCACCAATTCTTCTGACGAATTTCACCGTCCCCAAGTTGTCTAATTTTGAATACAAGGAACAGTTAGGACAGCTTTAATTTAAAAGACAAAGGAAACTCACCAATCGGAATTACGATTGACACGACAAAAACCAGAAAGGAACGAAACGTTGATTATAGTGACAATAACTGTCGTTAACGTAATCACACCATCAACTAATAATCACATTACAAATTATGATTTTCCCAGAAAATAGAGATAACTCTAAGCGAAACACACTTTTACGGGAAACCAACTCAACGACACGTTCGTTTTCTGTCAGATGCCGAGAATAAAATCACCGGAAATCCTGTTTAACTAACTTAATCATGCGTAGTAAGTCAAAATGTTACCAAGAAGTGAGGGAAGTTAAGAGTGAAATGGGTTGCGGACAACCTAGGCGAAAAGATCGTTACAATATATGTATGTTATATCATACTGTCAAATCGCCTACTGAATGTTTCTGTGAGACAGATTGTAGTTAATAAATCAAATTAAAGAAAAACTGTTCGATGTAGATTCTCTGCCTAGTATTGCACCACCGAT
The DNA here is from genome assembly GCA_014611495.1 of Limonius californicus. NCBI lineage: Eukaryota > Metazoa > Arthropoda > Insecta > Coleoptera > Elateridae > Limonius > Limonius californicus. The sequence continues at coordinate 9,951 of JABXWE010031257.1, forward strand.
ATGGAAGCTTTCTAATACCTTCCTGGAAAAGTCTTTGGGTTGCATGCGTATATACTCTTGAATAGCTTGGATAACGTGGTTATGTGACTGACATATTTTTCCGAACAAAATGCTTTTAGTCGGCCTAACAAATAAAAATCCGACGTAGCCAGATAAAGACCGGATACTGCATGCGGAAGATGCAACGTTGTCTGCTTGACTTCATCGCTCAAATTGTGGAATAATAGTCTGCATTAATTGTACGACGTTCTGAAAGGAAATCCACAAAGAGCACCCCTTGAGAATTCCCAACAAACTTTACCATTACTTTACAAGCTGACAACACAGTTTTTGGTTTCTTTAGGTTTGGAAATATGTAGTAATTATAAATGTACCTAGTAGTATAGTGAGTATATAGATGAGCAGTACTTATAAATATATAAATATCATCAAGTATATTATATATTGAATTTAGATGAAGTGAAAACCAAATTTGTATTTTTGGTAACAGCAGATACTTTTCTATTTCCAGTTATTGTCTTACATAATATATTTATCTAATAAACAGTAGAAATATCTCTTACAGACTGAAATGTTTATATTCCGTAGCGTTATGGTTCGTCACATATTTCAACGTTCTTGTGAATATTCAATAACTAACATAGCATAGCTTACGTGAGAACAATACTGAAACCAGAACAGCTTCAAGAAATCTTCGAGGGGATAGGAAAATGCAAAGTCGACATCTTAGCAATCCAAGAATCACAAGGACAGGGAAGAATAAACAAATAGGACTTCACATTTACGTACAGCTTTTCTAATAAACAAAACTAATGAAAGAAAAAGTAGAATTAACCAATAACTGACAGACCCTGTAGACCACGTGTAATAAGCAAATTTAACAATATCATGAACATAATCAGTACAACCTTCCTCCGCAGATATACACTCCAACGAACATAAGGATCCCTAGCAGGTAACATTTCACAAATAGATTATGTCGTCGTAAGATGTGAGAACACACAGACTACTATTTACTAATACCCAAAATCAAACAAAGAATTGAGAAAGTAAAGAAAGAAGAGCAACAAATAAAAAGGAAATGGAACAGCGCAAAATTTACAAATCAAATTGTGACGTCTGGTTTGTTTTCATTGCAAGAATTGTTAAATTCAGTTCTTTATTTTAATTCCTAAATAAAGCATCTTAGGTAAACACTCGTTATCGCGGAATATTATAATTGAAATGTGTTTGGCCTGCATGGGCAACCAACTGCCTAAAATCATGCCCTTAAGTGGCACGTGTTTCTGTTAATGATAAGAATTATACGACTGGCTGTTTGAGGCCGTTAAAAAACAAAGCATTCGCCTTGAAAATCTTGCAATGATCACATGTTATGCGAGAAGTGCAACTTAAAGTTCGGAGGTTGATAATGGATCCTGTAATTTAATTAAAGTGTAATCGTTTATGTTTCTACCGTTTAAAAAAATAGATAAACGTCGGATTAGATTTAATGATTCAATGATTTTCCGGAGAAACGGTGTAGTTTTCTTGCTTCGCTTTGTGCGAATAAAAATTAAACCCTGTTTGCCCATTTAACGTTATCGCCGTTTTAACAAAAACTCTGTGCCTGTGATCTTCGTCCTTAACTGTTTTAAACATCTAATTCGCCGTTTTCCAAAGAAAAAATCCAATTACACAATATTATATAACCTATCGTAATCCGCTCCATTGTTCCCCGTTGTGTGTCGCCGCTGCCGTCGGCTGACCCTACCATAGTCCAACCGGGGGGCGTCCAACAGTTAAAACTACGAAAAGAGAACCTTGTGCTTACCTATCTCAACTTTATCGCTGAACTGAGCCAAAAAATTATCCATGTATACCATTAATTAATGAAACCTGTTTGCAGTGATTTTCCTTTTCCTGAAAGTGCTTCGAAGTGTAGAAAATAGAAAAAGCTTGATTTTCATGAAATAAAGCAACCTTCAGTTGCTAATTGTTTAATAATAAATTACTGTACTTGTTTTTGTGAATTCAGGTATTTTTGGCTACGCAGCTTTTTTTATATCACTGTAAATATTGCGGCCAATAGCGGCGAGCCATCAAATTCGGACGCCAGGAAGCCCTTTGTTCATACATAATCGATTTTAGGACCGATTCTGGTTCTGTTTCGAACGTTTCCTTTTTTTCTACTTATAAATATACTATTATTTCGTATCTTGTTCAACATACATTTATAAATTATAATCATTATTCAAAATTTGTGACTTGTTATTTTTGTGTAGTTTCCCATTTGCATGTATTTTGTAAGAATTATTTAGAAGGAAACACAATAAGGTAAGTTCACTTCCCCGTAAGCTGCTGGTCCTTGGCCCTTTCACGAGGATCTTCATTTAGCAGTGCCTTAAAGGGTGACGCTTATTTATTTTTACTTACTTTGTACATTACAACAACAAAGACTTTCTTCCTACACGTGCTTTCCGCGAACCCCCCCCCCCACCGTGAGCCAGCCGAAGAGCCTTTTTCCATCTGTTTGTTGCGGTGTGACGAAAACGATCATTTGTACCTTAAGAATATATAGTAAAGGACTGCAAGAGGTGCATCGATTAGTTATGAAGAATGAAGGAAGACAACCAACAGACATTACAGGGAAGAAGAGAAGCCCTAAACAAAAAAAGAAGCTAGAAATAAGACAACAAAATATTCAGAAAATACTAAAAATAAATAAGGGAACTCACAGCTTATATCAAAATCGAATGTGTATAAAAAACCAAACCAGAAAAGCCCTAATTGGCTCACAATAAATCCTGGAGTGGAAAAACATATTTTAAAGGGTTTGAAAGAACAAAACCAAATAGAACCCGAAGAAGTCCTAATAATACATATCGCGGAACTCGATATTCCGCCGCCAAATCAGGAAGAAGTCCCAAAAACCCAAAAACGTAATATGAATAATAACAAAGCGCCAGAATAAGTCACACTAACGGCAGAGCTACTAAAACAAAAAGGCTCAGAACTGGGGAAGGAACTATTCTAAACCATCTAAAACAAAGAAAAAATTCCAGAAGACTGAAAAATAGCCGTTATTCTCCCCGTTTACGCATTCTTGGAATTTCCCATTTCATTTTGTAGGGGTTTCCAGGTAATTGTAGTTATGTATTTCCTGTCTATTATACACTAAGCTTCCATTCATACAACTGAACATGTATACAGATTTGTGGACCTTACTACCTCTCGCAAATTTACCTATTGCAGGGTAGCCACAAAACGTTCAGTTTTAACATAGCCTTTAAGCTGTAATTTGTACATAACTGCTTAAATAAATGTTTAAGTATTATCTTTCTACTTTGGTTCTTCGAATTTACTCTGGGGCTTTAACATTGGTCCTTGTGCACTGTAATCAAAACATTCTTCCTTCGTGCTGGATGCCGATACTGCATCTTTAATCCATTTTCGATGCCACTCGTGCATATAATCAAAACATTGGTCCTTCGAGCCGGATGTCATTACTGCAACTTTAATCCAATTCACAAACACCCTGAGAAATCTAACTACGCTAAACACTTATTAGAACACAATCATTGACATCAAATAATATAATAACATTTTTACACTTCTGTGATGATAAGCGTAAATTGGATATACTAAAGGCCTTTCAAATTCACAAACACACATTTTAACGAATGAACAAATTGAGCTCATAAATTCCCCGTTATTGGAAGTTTTGGAATAGACGACCAGAGCCAAGTCCAAAATCAAGATCCAGTGTACCGTTGCCCTAGCTACAAATGTTTACCACATTAAATGCTTTCGAAAATGACATGTAAAATGTCGAAATAAGTATAAAATAGAAAAATTAATTAAATCCTGTTGAATTTTATCTATTATTATTATTAAAAGAAAATAGTAGTTCTGTTCGGATTATTTAGAAGTTTTCAGTATTTATTTATACTTTTTCTATTCGTATTTAATAAAACAACTGAAAATAACGAAATTTCATAATAATATTTTGCTCTATTTCTACGAACAAATTTAAAATTGCCTTCTTATTAAAAGTTAATAACAAAGTCCTTTTTACTCATCGTCGCAATTATTCTAGCTAATGCTTCTACCTGCCTGCAATCAATTATTCCGTCTTTGATGTTTAGAATATTATGCAAAGAGTTTATATGTAACACGCAATTCATTTTTATCCAAGGCCGCTTTTATGCATATGGAAAACTCTAAAAAACTTAACTTCTAAACAAAGTGCAGGTGTCAACTTAACGATAATTGAAGTGTTTACGTAATTTATATTTATTTCTTTGAATATTATCTATACACAACCAACCATAAATTGAAAGCCATTTATGCTTTCATCTTGACGAAACAATTTCATGGTTTCCGTTTTTTTTCTGTGTTGTTTTTTTTTAATTTTTACTTTTATGAATTATAGTTCACGAAGGCAATTTGTAGCAAAACATTCATAATTCAACCAAAACCTCGTAAGAAATTGTGCGAAAGAGAGAAAAAACATTTGAATGAATCCATTTTTATTTAATATTTATTGAAAAACAAACCAAATAATTACATACTTTAACTTTTAGCGACGTAATAATACCAGTAAAATCAATTGATAACGATTTTCCTAGCCAAAATATAATAGTACAGTATGTTCATTAAAAAAAAACTCTAGCAGGCTTTGCAATTTTTATCAAGGTATGGCTTAGCCTATATGTTACAATTGACAGTCATAATGTCACTTATAAATGACAACAACAACAACAATCACATTTCGAGGTTATGTGGGATATGTGATACACTTTGACGTATACATGGGAATACATTTTAACGGTAAGCGATTCGGAATCGACCTGTTTCGGAAATAAAACGTGAAGATCTAATTACTATTTAATTATAAAGTTCAAATTGTTCAGAAAATCAACTAACATGTGTATACCAGTGTATACAGGCGGAAATTTGTTTTATTACCAATTAAATCGTGTTTTACGTACTGATTTAAAAATTAGTAAATTTCGTTATTTCGCTTCCTATAAAGTGCATGCTGTAAGAAGACACTATACGTAAATTTACCATGGCAAGCTGCGAGTATTTTTTTTAATGAACATGCTGTATATTATGCAATGAGTTTATAATGGAAGCTATTAATACATGAGTATGAAGTTTACGACACGACCTGAAGGCGAGAATACGAGTGTATTAATAACCATTATATAAGAATTGCATACACTATTTTTTCTACAACAATTTAATAAAAAAAATTAATAGCATGAAATTTATTTGAACAATAATTACAACTCCAAATTGTTTACAATTACTACTACTGTCAAAGATCTATACTCATGTAGTCATGTTTACGAAACAAAGTGTTGTGCTACTGTTATTCAGTTTAGTCGTTATAATGAAAACATATTGCTGTGTTACAACATGCTCTAATTGAGATATCTTAACCTATTGCTAAATTTAATAAAGCTATATTGAGCTACCCTATGAGAAAATCGGTTGTTTAACCACATACATATATACAGTGCGGTTATAAAATGTTCTCTCCCTACTAACTTTTGAACGACTTGATATTTCTTCACAAAATTTTGTGTGCTTTAATGGGAGGCTAAATACTACAGTATGTTCATTATTAAAAAAACTCGCAGCTGGCCATGGTAAATTTACGTATAGTGTCTTCTTACAGCATGCACTTTATAGCACCTTGGATTTGTTCTGTGCTTTATAGGAAGCGAAATAACGAAATTTACTAATTTTTAAATCAGTACGTAAAACACGATTTATTGGTAATAAAACTAATTTCCGCCTGTATACACTGGTATACACATATTAGTTGATTTTCTGAACAACTTTAACTTTATAATTAAATAATAATTAGATCTTCACGTTTCATTTCCGAAACAGGTCGATTCCGAATCGCTTACCGTTAAAATGTATTCCTATGTATACGTCAAAGTGTATCACATATCCCACATAACCTGGAAATGTGATTGTTGTTGTTGTCATTTATAAATGACATTAAGACTGTCAATTGTAACATATGGGCTAAGCCATACCTTGATAAAAATTTCAAAGCCTGCTAGAGTTTTTTTTAATGAACATACTGCACTAATTCGTACATATTTAAATTTTATAACTTTTACAATGGCGCCATCTTGAACTATTTTTTAAATGGCAATGGGGATTGAGTGACCCCTCATTTCAAAGGATTTTAACTCTGCTTCTAATCCTTGAGTTTCATACAAAAATATTCATCCAGAACAAAATGATAGATGACAAGTTTATGGAAAAAATTAAGAATTAATGTAAAAAAGGTATGCTTTTTTAACACAATAACTGAATTAAAGTGACAGAACAAAAAGACTAATTACTTCAACTGTTTTACTTCTGCTGTTTCGTCTCCTACATTTGTTAGCGTTTGCTTAATATATATATATATATATACACCGTTTTCAAAGTTAAGTGGGCACTATTGCTAACTTCGTTATTATTGGAGCTACAAAGTCAGTTAAGTAGGCAAATTAGTAGTATTTTTTTCGACAATTACGATGGTGAAAACGGAATCAAAATCGAACATCGCGTTCGCGAGTTATGTCAAAAAGTTCTATTTTTTCAAATGGGACACCCAGTATACAATATTCACAATCGATAGGAAGTTGAATTCTGAACAAAAAGTGTCCTGTGACCTTTTATCCTAATGTCAAAAATGACAAAGGTATCGATGATTTTTCAAATTCGTCAAGGTGGCTGTTATTTCATA
>JABXWE010031260.1:0-14847 GCA_014611495.1 Limonius californicus
AAGCTGTCGGCTTCTCGGCCTTCCACGAGGATCAACAATCAGCTGTGATTTGGAAGGTGGCGCCCGCTAATTTTGACCTACTCTGTACACAACCAGAAAGATTTCCTCCCGTAAGCGATTTCCGCGAATCCCCCCTACTCCTTTAAGCTAAGCTGTAGGGCGTAGGCCTTTCTCCACCTAAAAGCTCGTTTAGCCCATAACAATACATATCAGTAATAATTTTTGGAATAACGAATAGATGCTTTATTTAGGAATTAAAAGAAGGTAGTGAGTTTAACGATCCTTCAAATATAAATGCAAATCAGATTAACGTCACATACTAAAGCCTTAGTCTACAATGCAATAGTTCAATGGCACATAATTACATCCTAAGGGATTACGATCTTTATATGTTTGTTCATCTCTTGCAATTGGTAAAAGTTGGTATTTAAATTGCTTGATAGACCTTGCTAAATTCTATTCAATTTCTTTCAAGATTTTTTGTAAATGGAGCTCTATGAGTAGCCTTCAGAATGTCTAGTTATCATTAGATTGGAATTTTTGTGTCATCTACAAGTAACAACATTCCATTTAAATAAATGGCAAATTTATGATTTTGTACGTTATTAATATGATTTAAAGTTAGTGACCGCCAGCGAGTATATTATAATTTCTAAGACAATATTTAATCTATATTGCCTGTTTAAATATATCTTTTTTTTCACATTACTGAATATCGTTTCTACAAATAAAAAAAAAAAAAAATAACAGACAGTGTATGTTCAATGAAACGTGGTCTAACGATTTTTATTTGCCAGTTGGAAAATGTACTTATCTTATATGCCACAAGGCTGGGAAACCTTTGAAGACGTTTAATGTCAGAAGACGCTATGAAACACGGTATAAGGACAACTTTTTATTGCAAGGTGGCGCGCGTGTGAATAAAATACAAGTTTAAAAAGGTCAAACTACTCACAATAAAACGTATTCTAAAACATGACGGAAAAAACCAAATTGTGTGTGCAGGTCGTTTTGTGAAAAGGAAAGCCATACACTAATGGTGAATTTATTAAAGAATACATGATAAGAAGAGTTAAAGAAATGTGTATTGAGCACAATTCTGTCTGATCAATTGTGCTGTAAAATTTGAGATGTGGTCAAAGACAAAGAAATCAGAAAATTTTAATATTCTTCTTTGAATTTGGATGAAAGTAATGATATTTGAAACACTGCGTAAAATATTGTTTATAATATTTTTAGAATTGTTAATTAAATAAAAATACCTATCTATTTTTCGTTTGTTGAAACTTGGTGCTGTGAATTTAAATGTGGCAGGGATCTTGCCACTATTACAACACGATAAAATATGAACTCTATGATTTACTCTTAACCAATCGAAAATTATCATTCAAACAGAAAACCCACAAAGCGTGCTGGACATTCTAGATTGTCCAAAATATTCTTATCAACAAATTGCTTATAAAAATTTATCAGCAAGATGGGTTTCTACCCTTAATGGGAATGCTATACAGTGTCTTTCTAGATATTCGGAGAATGTTTGGTTGGAATAGACGATTCCTGGATCCACCGGCATGATACAGTAATCAAACAGTAAGGCATTTACTGGAAGAATTTCTGCCGCTTGCTGGCTGCGGAAAGGAGAGTTTTCTTGTTGATTGCTTAAATAGTGGTGCCAAATTTATTTGGAAAATTGAAAAAACAACTAGTGTTTAGTTGAATCATGACAATGACTTTTATTATCTTGACTACCATACATAATACTGTGCTTTAAATTTAAGAACAACCTCATTATTCGCCAGACTTTGTTCCTTAAAATTACTATTTATTCCTACAAAAAACAAATTCTTCGACGATTTTCCTGCAATGAAAATGTCATAATTTTTGATTAGTAGGGAACTTTTATTTTGATATAAATGTCCAGCTGGAAAATCAATGGAAATAATGCAATATTAACGTGGATGGAGATTCTGTTAAAAAATTAATTTTTAATTTATTAACATGAACGTCACTTCTAGGTCAGAATCTGAAATCACGTTTTAGAAAAATTGATTTTTTTGCTGTGAGCTGGATGTTACGGCCGATGTTTTTTTTTAATTATTTATTGCAAATTTACAATCTACTCAAGTAAACTACAGAGTAATAAGTAAATAGGATGGTATTATTGCAGGTGGGTTGAGTTGGGCACCATCCATTGATGGGTCACCAGGATTATTCAGTCAGATCTTCGAACCATTGTCTTTTTAATCTTCTGCTCATTAGCTGATGGGGGTAGAGATCAACTATTAACTGATTGTTATGGCTTATGCTGCAGTCACGGCTATTTCTGGTTGTGGATTTCATTACTTCGTTGACGTATGGGATTCCGAAGTCATTGTGCAGGGTCTGGTTGCTGATGAACCACTCAGCACCAGCTATTGATCGCAGAATCTTAGATTAGAATGCTTGTGGAATTTTGGTGTTTAAGGGTTTGCCGCAACCCCATAATTCAATTCCGCATGTCCATATGGATTTTAGTATGGCTTTATATAGTAATAGTTTGTCATTCAAGGTCAATTGTGATTTTCTCCCAATTAACCAGTACATCTTTATTGCTTTTAGATTGAGTTGTTGGCGTTTAGCTTTTATGTGAGCTTTCCAGGTCAGCTTTTGGTCGAAGTGAAGTCCAAGATATTTCACTTCAGTTTTAATTAGTATGGGCATATTGTTAGTGGTAACTTGGGGACAGGCACTTCGTCTAGTTGTAAATGTTATTTGTGTAAACTTCACCATTCACTTTTATTTTCCACCGGTATAACCAAGTTTGTAATAGGTTTAGATGTATTTGTAGTTTTTCCGATGCTCTGATAGGATTTGGGTCTGATGACATTATAGTTGTGTCATCAGCGAAGATGGCAATTAATGTGTCGTTTGTGGTTGGGACATCTGATGTATATAGAAGATAAAGGAAGGGTCCAAGGACACTGCCCTGGGGAACTCCGGAGTTAATAGGGTGGCAGTTGGATAGAGAGTCTTCAAGTTTGATTTGGAAATGCCTTTCATTTAAGTATGATTTTAGTAGCAAGTAGATTTGGTGATGTAGCGCCTTTTTTATTTTATAGAGTAGTCCATAGTGCCACACCTTGTCGAAGGCCTTACAGCCGATTTAAATGCTTTGTTTATGAAATTTCAACGGAAAGAAAAATTAATAACAATTGTGTAGAGCGTTTGCAACTAAACTTAAAGAAATTTTGTATAACAATTAGGCAAAACGAACTTTCCCTTCTTGCAAATTATCAATATCAAAAGACGAAACCGTATCTTTAACTTTGACAAAAAATTAAATTTATTAAACGAATTTTTTTGACAAAATAATATAAACCAAGATCGTTGGCCACTGCGATCGCCTTGCTTAATAACTGTTCACTACTTTATTTTTGGCCATCTTAAAAATGTTGTATATCCAAATCTTTTACATGCAATTGACGACATGCATGACGCCATAGTGAATGCTATAATGAAATCACACCAAGACTGGACGCATTAAGTAGTAACCGGATGAGAAAAATCAGTATGAAACGGCACCTTCAATTATGTATTTTAAATCGTACTGTAGATTATGTAGGTAACCATCGTAAGGTGGCGGTGGTGGACTAGAGGTCTACGCTGAAGGTGTAGGGTTGATTTCCCAGTACCGAAACGTCGGATTTTTAACGATTGTTTTCTCCCACAAGTAATGACTTACCAGTGAGGTATTATGTCTAGTAAATTTACTCTGGAGGTGAAATGTATACACTTCCCGTGATTCGAAGCCCACGGTAAGCTGTAGGTCCTCAATTCTGTGGTACTTTAAAAATAGACGCAACAAAGACATAGGAGACAAGATCGCTACGTCGCGTAAGAGACAAAGCACTAAAAGAAGGAACAATTTAAGCAAGCAAATCATGAGTGATGGTGCAATAGCGATTTCAGTAACAACGGTAATATTTCTATATTATAATTTATCATAATTATTTTTTTTCAATTCTCATATTCAATAAATACGGGCGGACTGCAATGCAGTTTGGGGCAAGCCAGTCTGTGCATGCAAACTCTAATAAAAGCTCTTTCTGTATTGATCCTTGTTGTACAATGACACACATTCTTTTGCGGCAGATACTGCACTATCATCTGTCGTCACTTCAAGTAGTTACAACCACTTGAGCATTTTGCATCGTCTGTTATTTAGCTCTTATTTATTTGTCTAAAAGTTGTAGGAACTTAAAGAATAAGGTCGGCAATTTAAAATTTACTAAAACCGTATACTCGTACGTCTAAAATTGACTCCCGTGTTATTGGGATTTGGTTCAGGGAGCTAATATACACTTCGTTTCATATGAAATGCACCACCCATTAAAAATAAAGCTACGGGTTCGCAACTTTGCAAAAATAATATTTCATGATTGCGTATGAAATGATTAGGTTTTCATAAAAAAAGATTAACAATTATAAGAAATCAATAACAACATCGAAAACAAAATTAATAATGCGTAACATCGCCATGAACGACAATGCATGCATTTACTCGCCGTAGCATGCTTTCTATCAAGTGGTCTATGTTCTCCTGGGGTATCTCGTTCCATATGACCTCAAGTTGGTGTCTCAGATCATCGAAGTTGTTAGGAGCTCTTGGCAATAATCTTAGTCGCCGGACCATCATGTCCCAAAGATGTTCGATCGGCTATAAGTCCGGTGATCGTGCAGGCCAGGTCAATATTTGCAATTGTGCTTGTTGGAGGTACGTTCTGGTAATGTTTGCAGTGTATGGACGTGCGTTATCCTGTTGGAAAATACCATTTGGCAACGTCTGCATGAGTGGTACTAACACTGGTTCCAGGATATTATGAATATAGCGATGAGCATTTAATGTGCTTGGGACGAACACAAGAGGTCATCTTCTGCCGAAACAAATCGCATCCCAAACCATAACTCCAGGTGTTAAAGCTGTATGGCACAAACTCTAGATTTCGTCTTTCTGCTCGATATCGACGTACCTTCCTACGACCGTCATTTCCCCACAAAAAAAAATCTTGATGCGTCACTGAGGACAATGTCGTTCCATTGCTGATTCCAATGGTGCCGTTCTTGATACCAAGCAAGCCTAACAGCCTTGTGATGTGCAGTTAAAGGGAGCCGTTGGAATGGACGCTAGGATCGCAGTCCAAACGAAGAGATTCTTTTGTAAATTGTTGCCATTAACACGCGGCGGTGAAGAGCTCGCATCCAGTCTACAGCAACAGACCTTGTTGTTTGTTGTCCTTGCCCCAGAACTTTAAATGGAAATGATTGATTTGCAGTGTAGCGATATTTTTAAAGAAAAATATTTAAAGTCATCATTGCTGGAATTTTATAAGAGTCTTCCACTCACACAGTTTGATCAGTTGCATAAATTTGCTCGTGGCTTTTTTCCGCTTTCGGCACTACATCTGTGTGGAAAAACATTCTCCAAAATAAAATCTACGCAGCCAGTGACGTCTGGGTTTACAAGAATAATACAATATATAATTACTTTTTACAATTAGCAGGAAAAGAAAATGACAATCGACGACTGAAGGTCGCTTTTTGTCGCTTCAAAAAAAAAAGTTTCAGTGGCTTAAATTTGGAATGTTAAACGCGTAAAAGGTTTTTTCCACAACACAAAAACCAGTTCTTTTACCTTGACTTTCGGTGAATGGAGTAGAGAGAGAGGCAGGCACAATTTTGGGATGTTCTTGTGTTCCTAAGAAGCAGGAAAATTCACGGGCACGTCCCTGAAGACTGGATCGAATGGAGTCAACGTTAAGGGCCAAAACTTCAATACATTCGTCGCAACAGCTTCACTAACAGAAGGACAGGAAATGGGCTCGATATTAATCCACCAAAGGCGATCGGCAATTTCGCAATGAATTGCCTTTTCAGGGTTAAAATTCCAACGTGTTTCTGTAAATCCGACACTTGTCAATGGTTCTGTTCACCCCACGGTGAAAACAGCGTTACGAAATTCAAGCGATGGGCACCCATCGAAAACCCAAGCCACTCCTGTAGTACTTGATTACGGCGCTTATCGTCAGCGACGGAGCCGGAGAACATGTTTAGTCCGACTGTGGGCCGGAGAAGATGCCCAAAAAGATTACACCACATTGCGAAATATGGTGCAACAATTCTGAAACGAAATAACACGTGCGACTTCCGAGAGTCAATATTTCCGAGAATTGTTTTTGAAATCTAGCCTACAAAGGAAACTTTCAAAGGTTTTGCGAAATTGGCTTCCCATAACTCAATCTTAAAAGAAAATAATATAGCGATCGACTTCAGAATAGCAATTAAAATAGAATTTTGATTACTATGGAGCGGCAATTAAAATATGTCTTTAATTCAGATGAAGTGGCAAAATCAAAAGAACATAACAATTGTCGTACAGCAAAATGACCCTACGCGTAAATTTTCCTGGACGTTTTCTTCTTATTGCTTGATGAAGCTTGTTCAAAGTTTCATTGTACAGATTTGCATTGACATTTACTCCAGGTTCCTTAAACTCTAACAACAAGGGTTCTTCATGGTTGAAAAAAAACATTATCTTGCCTGCAGAAGGTTGTGCTTTAAACTTCTTTGGTGGTCATGAACTTGAATTTTTCTACTGCATCGACGATAACTTACTGGATGGCTCGTAGTAATGGCGCCAAACTTCGTCAACTATTCACAGAAGAAAGTCATCACCATTTTGCCTATAGTCTGTAAGGTGTTGCAGAGATAAGCCCATTCGCAATCATTGTTGTTCATTAGGCAAGAGACGAGGAATACATTGCGAACAAACTTTGCTGTAACCCAGATTGCGAACAATACTATGGACAGATCCTATACTCGCACTAACAATTTCTGAAATTTCTCTAATTGAAATCCGACGATTTTCTCTAATAAGGCCTTCCACACACCCCATATTGTTTTCTGTGAATGCAGTACACCGTGAACCTGGTTGCGGCTCATCCATAATCCCCTCTTTTCCATTCTTAAATTTTCGGCACCATTCCTTCACAGTTGAGTACGCAATACGTGCATTTCCATACACTGCTTGCATTCGCGTATGAATCTGCAATGGCAGCACATCCTCAGCGCATAAAAATTGTAGTACCGCACGCCGAGCAAACTTGGACGGATTTTCAACAACAAACGCCATTTATGTAAATAAATTTGTCTCCTAAGACGGACAATTTATCAAAGCAATTATTCTCAAATTACTATTTCTAGTTATAAATACTAATTCGGATGAAAAATTCGAAATAATTTATATTATATGTATGATTATAAGAATAATGTGGAAACATGAAGCCAGTAGCGTTGCTACTTTGTAAAGGCTATGTTATAGATTAGCTACACTCGAGTTTTAAGCATAGAAATTGAAGTTTTTAGAAAAATCGCCATAGAATAGCTAGATATGTCATGTCCGTAATATAAGCTATCACAGAAAATAATTATATCAGCCCAAAAGAAATAAGCAAACACTCAGGTAGCAGTCTAGAACAGTAAACTGGATAATAAGAACCAATTAATGTTACCCATACCATGTCTCCCTGTTCTAAAAATTCTATGACCCCCTACAATTATATACGAGCTCAAAAGGCATTAGACGTTGTACAACTCCGCATTCGTTTTATATGCATTATATCAACTTAGTAATTACAGAAACTGCCTTTACATGAAATGTTTTTCATTTGTGAATTACACTGTAGAAAGTGTGAATGTATAAAATAGCGAATGATACAAATTTACTTTGCACCTTTGGAATCTGTTTATTTGAAGGTATATAATTATTAAACTCAGTTTTTCATTAGGATTCGCGCTATGTTTATAGAATACAGGCGTCAATTTTACGAAAAAAGTAACGCAGTACACCTTATAGACAAATGCAATTGTTAAATACACATTTTTATTAATTAGTGTTGAAGTCATCATAGAAACCAAGCTAAAGTATCGTAAAGTGAGTGCCAGGTGGATTGTGCGCTTGCTGACCGAAGAACACAAATTGAAACGTTTGCAAATCGCTTCTTATTTACTGCAGCAATATGAGAAAGGAGATTAACGTTTGGATTTAATTATGACAACTGATGAAACCTATATACATTATTGGGTTTGATTGATTGATTGATTATTAGCATGGATATACAATGGAGTTACAGTGCAAACTGAGTTAACTTAGCCCAGTATGAACTTCGGCTATGGGGTCTTTTGTACGCTCCAAATCCTTTGACAGTAGACCTGCGCCCAAGTGGCGGAATGTATTTCAGGAAGTTCTTGTGTTGTTTCACAGAGTGTTTGCCCACTGTTTCTTGAAGTAAAGTGCTGTATAGTCAGAAATTATGTGTGAGACTGTTTCCTTCTCTTCTCCACATACTCTACAGAGTGTGTCTCCTCGGTATGTGCCAGTTTTTTGCACCTGGCAGGCTCTATAATATATAAGTCCTACCAACCGGTTAAGGCGTTCCGAGTATTTTCTTCTCCAGTTTTTCAATCCACCGAGAAATGTGTTGTGTCAGGGTCCATCCTTCTACTCCTTTTCGCACGCTTTGTTTGGGTATTATGTTAGTTAGTAAAGTGATGGCAACATTTTCTTAGGATTATCAGGGGGTGTTCTTTGTTGTTTTCCTTACAAAACGTCTTAAAGTTAATGCAGATTATTATTCTACAAGTTTGCACGATAAAGTTAGGTAGACGGTTACACACAAACAGAAAAGGAGACAAAACTCTGTTTGCTTTCTTCAAGACAATGATTACAGTAATACCGCTGCAAGAACAACTTCAGTGGGACTGTCTTCCGCATGCAACCTGCTGCATAGAGTCCTGATCTTGCACTCTCTGATTTTTATTTGTTTGTTCCCCTAAAAAAATGTTTAGTCGGAAAAGGATTGCAGTCAAATAACGAAGTTTATCGAAGCTGTTCAGGAGCGGATACGCATGTAACCCAAGGACTTTTTCCAGAGAAGATTCATTATTTAATTTGAACATTTGGTCTTTCTCTGCTGTTTCATGCTTCTGGTTTTTGAGAGAGCACATAGAAGTATTGTACGTTCTGCAGGTCTTTGAGGCCCAAAGCTTTATTAGTTGTTCATCTCTTCCGTTTCTGTCACTCCTAGTTACTGCAAGTCCTCTTCTACGCTTGACAACCATGATTTCTTTGGTATTCCTCTGATGTTTCGTGCTTCTGATTCTGGGGAGAGCAAATAGAAGTATTATAGGTACGTTTTGCAGCTCTTTGAGCCCCAAGACTTTATTAGTTCCCTATCTATCCCCATTCTGCCACTGCTAGTTCCTGCAAGTGCCCTTCTACGCTTGACAACTATGATTTCGTTGGTATTCCTCTGGTGTTTCGTGCTTCTGATTCTGGGAAGAACAAATGGAAGTATTACAGGTATGTTCTGTAGGTCTGTAGCCAAGGCTTTATTAGTCCCCTATTCTTGCCCAATCTGTTACTTCTAGTTCCTGCAAGTCCTCTTCTACGCTTGACAACTATGATTTCTTTGGTATTCCTCTGATGTTTCGTGCTTCCGATTCTGGGAAGAGCAAATAGAAGTATTACAGGTATGTTCTGCAGGTCCTTGATGCCCAAGGCTTTATTAGTTCCCTATTTCTGCCCATTCTGTCACTCACTGTTCCTGCAAGTTCTCTTCTACATTTGACAACCATGATTTCTTTGGCATTCCTCTGGTGTTTCGTGCTTCTGATTCTGAGGAGAGCAAATAGACGTATTATAGGTATGTTCTGCAGGTCTTTGAGGCCCAAGGCTTTATTAGTTCCCTATCTTTCCCCATTCTGTCACTCCTAGTTCTTGCAAGTCCTCTTCTACGGTTGACAATCATGATTTATTTGCTCTTCCTCTGCTATTTAGTGCTTCTGGTTCTTGGGAGAGCAGGTAAAAGTATCATAGGTACGCTTGACGCCCAAGGTTATATTAGTTCCTCATTTTTTCCCATTCTTTCACTCCAAGTTCCCGAAAGTCCTCTTCTACACCTGACAACCATGATTTATTTGGTCTTCCTTTGCTGTTTCGTACTTCTGATTCTTGGGAGAACGGGTAGAAGTATTATAGGTACACTTGAGCCCTGTGGCTTTATTGGTTCCCCATCTTTTCAATTGGTCACTTCTAATTCCTGCAACCCTTCTTCTACATCTGACAGCCATGACTTATTTGGTCTTCCTCTACTATTTCGTGCTTCTGGTTCTTGGACGAACAAGTAGAAGTATTATATATATATTTTCCATCTTTTCCAATTCTGTCACTCCTAGTTCATGCAAGTCCCCTTCTACACCTGACAACAATAATTTATTTGGTCTTCTTCTGCTGTATCGTGCTTCTGGTTCTCGAGAGAGCAAGTAGAAGTATTATAGGTACATTATAGGCCTTTGAGGGCCAAGGCTCATATTATAGAGAAACTATTCTTCGTTCACAAATAATTAGTAACAAGGGCCGCCAGGATCTATTTTTGTTAGATGACACATTCCGTAATATACAACGTATAAATAGCAATTTACAAAACCATGTTTATTACACGCATAAACATATCAGGTATCCAAAGCTGCCCCTAAGGTTAAATACTCGTGTATGGATTTTAGTAGTTTTTAGAGGGATATCAACAATAAAATTAAGACGAAAACCCATACGGAAAATTAGGTCGTATTATGTACTTTCCTAGCTTTGAATTAAGAACAAACATATTTTAGCAAGTAACAACACTTTATTAATACAGTGTACATAAATTGTGTGAAAAATTAAAATTTACGTATTTGCAATTTAATATTTTTATGTTACTTATAACGGATAATTTTCTACTGTACTTTGGTTCTTCTAAATGCATACAGCTTTGTCATAAAAACTTTACTCTTAAAATCTCTCCATTGTAAATACCGCAGTATCTTATAAAGAATGTAAATCATCTAAAATAAGTTTTTGCGGTTGTAAGTTTTACCGGATTATAAAAGAAGCCATTTAAAGGATATAATTTTAAAAAAGAATTTACGTAATTTACTGTTTCTGTTTATATACTTTTCGTTAATAAATTATCATTACTGGCTAAAACGTTTTTGTTTCAAATATCTATTACTTGCTCGTTGCCTTATTTTGATAGTATTTTAATACAGTAATCTTGATTACCCGCAAACATGGCGTTGACGACATCACAAATAAAGATGGATAAAAACCACGTTAGAAGGGCGCCAAATACAGGCCTGTCTGTGGGAAAAAACAACTCTCAGTGTATGTGATGCCAGAAGCTGCCTACAAGGGCAGTTCTATCACCTCTTCTATGAAATCTGATATTAAATGACCTGCTACGGATACTTAATGATAAAGAGCTCTACCCCAAGGATATAAGGATAACATAGTTGTTCTTATAAGGGACAAACACTCAACAGTCGTGGCAACCTTCTTGCAAAGGGCGTTAAACATCACGCAGAGGTGGTGCGAAAGAGAAAACCTTAGGGTAACCCTTGCAATTAAGCAGTAATACCTTTTATCAAGCACGGAGTTACAGGGGCAATTCGCAACCTGCTAATTTTCGGAGAAGGAATTAAGATTAGCCATGAGGTTATACATGCATATTTATTAATTAGTGGTGGAAGTGTTGAAGTCATCATAGAAACCAAGCTAAGGTATCGTAAAGTGAGTGGCAGGTGGATTGTGCGCTTGTTGGCCGAAGAACACAAATTGAAACGTTTGCAAATCGCTTCTTCTTTACTGCAGCAATATGAGAGAGGGACTTAATTATGACAACTGATGAAACCTATATAAATTATTCTGTTTGATTGATTGATTGATTATTAGCATGGATATACAATGGAGTTACAGTGTAAACTGAGTTAACTTATCCCAGTATGCATTTCGGCTATGGGGTCTTTTGTGCGCTCCAAATCCTTTCACAGTAGACCTCCGCCCAAGTGGCGGAATGTATTTCACGAAGTTCCCGTGTTGTTTCACAGAGTGTTTGCCCGCGGTTTCTTGAAGTAAAGTGCTGTATAGTCAGAAATTATGTGTGAGACTGTTTACTTCTCTTCTCCACATACTTTACAGAGTGTGTCTCCTCGGTATGTGCCAGTTTTTTGCAACTGGAAGGCCCTGTAATATGTAAGTCCTACTAGCCGGTTAAGGCGTTCCAAACATTTTCTTCTCCAGTGTTTGTCGCGGTAATGCATCCCAGCGAGAAATGTGTAGTATAAGGATCCACCTTTCTACTCCTTTTAGCATGCTTTGTTTGTGTATTATGTTGTTCTATAAACGCGACGGATGCGCCAATTTTTGCAAGGGTACCTGCTTCTTCATTTCTCTCTATCTTCGAAGGAAGGATTTTACTCTTCAGTCTAATTTTCGGAGAAGGAATTAACATTAGCAATGAGGTTAAATATCTCGGCATCACTATACATGCAAAACTGAAGAAGAACCTGAATAATATGTCTAACAACGTGAAAACGGCTCTTATGGTGGGCAGATGCATGTTTGTGAAAACATGAGGATTATAACCGAAGGTGATCGAATGGTATTATACCGCGGTGATGAGACCCATGATAGGCTGTGCCACCTTAGTGTAGTGGGCTTAGGTTGAACGAAAAACAGTCATCACGAAACTAACCAAGATGTGAAGACTGGCCTGTTTGTGCATCTATGGAGCCATGTGCAGCTCTCCAACCGCATCTATGGAAGCCATGCTGGAGGATAATGCCTTAATAACAAATAAGAAAATGTCTGAACCACCTGACATCCCTAAGTGAGAACAACGCAATACCTCGAGAAAACCGTTCACCCCGTTTATAGGGTTAGAACCTGTATTCGGTATCCCCAAACAAAGCATCCGAACAGCAGTAAAAATATACTGTTATAGAACACATTTCGCACAGGGACAAAGACTTAGAAAGGAAGTAATTGGAACTGATGTACTGCATTTAGGACGAACTCAAGTTAGGCGGGTGGTAGGACTTATTTATAATAGAATACTAGCAGCTGCAAACATATCTACAAAACATTTACGCATGCAGAAGATATACAATATGTAGACCACGCGGAAAATCCATTTGTTATTGAACGACACTCCTAATTATTCTCTAAATTCTTCTCGCGAATCTGACTGAGTAGTATAGATCTAAGTTTTCAGGTAACCCCACAAAAATAAATCTAGTGGGGTGAAATCAGGCGACCTCGCTGGCCACGCGACAGGACCTTAAACAAATCTGCAGAACAACACCTGTTTTCCTTTTAGGTAATATCGTCTTATCTAAAATATAAAAAGTCAGTTTTTTTACAAGAACTTACTGTTATGTTCATTTGATTGTGTCACTTCGTCTCGATTAAAGTAATATTCTAATTGCCACTCCATAGGAATAAAATTTCTATTTTAATTGCCGTTCTTATGTCGATTATAGTTTTCGTTATTTTTCTTTTAAGATTGAGTTATGAGGGGCCAATTCCGCAAAACCTTGAAGTTTCCCTTTGTAGGCTAGAATTGCCGATTCATGTTTTGTCTGCAGCTGACTCTGGACGCTTTCTGCGAATTTACGTTTCAGATCCTTCCAGAACAATTGCATCATATTTCTCCATGTGGTCTAATATTTTTGACCAACGCATGTTCGGCTTGCGTTTAGCTCTTCAGTCAGCCTTCCATCTTCGCTAGACTCCGGTCTACCCAATTCCATCGACGGAGACCGTGAATTAATCAAGTACTGCAGGGGCGGCTTATGTTTTCGATGGGTATCATCGCGTGTATTTTTGTATCGCTGTTTCGCCGTGGAGTGAACAAAATATCGACGTGTCGGATTTAAAGCAAACACGCTGAAATTTTTATCCCTGAAAATGAAATTCATTGCGAATTTGCCGATCGCCTTTAACGGATTATTATCGAGCCCATTCGTTGTTCCTATACCTGTGCCGCTGCTGCGAGGGCTGTGTAGCAAATATTTCGTCTCGCAATTTTCCCGAAGAACGTCTACCTTTTTGCCCGGATCTGAGAATACCCCAGAATTGTGCCTGCCTCTCTCTCGATTCCATTCATCGAAATTCAAGGTAAAGTAACCAGTTTGTGTTGTGAAAAGAAACCTTTTACGCGTTAACTTGCAAAATTCTAAGTGATTGAACCCTTTTTTTTATGCAACAAGAAGCGACCTTCCGTCGCCGATTGTCCGTTTTTGTATTACTAAATGTAAAGAGTAATTATATGTATTGTGTTATTCGTGTAAACTCCGACGCCACTGGCCACGTAGTCGTTTGGACAATTTAAATAACGTACGCCAGCGACGGCGAGTCCCTCCTCTTGAGCGCTCAAATCATCTATTTGTTTTATAGAACTATTAAATTACCATTTGCCGTCATTTTTGTATTGTCATTTCCAGTCGTTTAATTATATGTGTTTTAAAATTCATTACATCTTTTATTATTTTGTATTTGTATTTGTGTGTGCATGAATTTTGCAAGCTTTCCACACAGGAGGGAGGCACAATAAAGGTGAGTTCGATTCCCGTAAGCTGTCGGCTTCTCGGCCTTCCACGAGAACATGCAATCAGCTGTGATTTGGAAGGTGGTGCCCACTAATTTTTGACCTGCTCTGTACACAACCAGGAAGATTTCTTCCCGTAAGCGGTTTCCGTGAACCCCGCCCCCCCCTTACTCCTCCGAGCTAAGCTGCAGGCCTTCTTCCCCCTATCCGGTTGCGGATCGACGAAAAAGCTCGTTTGGTCCGTAACATTACATTCAATCATTCTTGACACCAATTTGAATAGTATCTATTAAAAAACAAACATTGTATTATTTTGTTTTATTGCTACGGTACGCACTCCATTGTATATTTTACAGTAAATAGTGGTGGCGACATTGAACATTTA
>JABXWE010031261.1:0-11167 GCA_014611495.1 Limonius californicus
CCCAGACACCACAAACACCCTGGGAAAGTGCGGTGCTCAGGATTCGAACCTGAGCGACTTTGGTAGAATAACTCCAAGCCAAGCGCTGTGGCCATTACTCTACCGCGGTCCCCTTTGAGGAAATAGTTGGGAAGGCAAACATTAACAAGTTTAAAGAAATTGATGCTGCTGTTATTGGAGTATCAGATGACTTTTTTCATTTATTTAAGATTTGGAAACAGTTTAAAGTTCTCGAAAAGCGAGAAGACTTTGTTAAAGTTAATGATGCATTTATTCCTAATGAAGGAGTTGCTGAATACGTAACCTTCAGTGATGTATCTGTTGATGTAGATAAAAGCATTAGTTTACCAGGCAGTTTTTCAGAAAACTTTCATAATCATCTACAATTCGAATTCAAGTATTAGGGATTTTTTAATGTGGCCTCGAACGCCGGGAAGCAAGGGCAAAAAGAATACTGAAAAATTACCATTCGTTCTTATTGCAAGTGATTGGAGCAACAAGAAAATCAAAAAAAAAGAAAAGAAAGGCGAAGAAATAAGGGTAAAGGAAGAGAAAAAGCGGATAAGGCTAGAAAAAAGAAAGGCTACTGAAGCCTTAAAGATTAATAAGCCAAAAGTGGCAAAAGGCCAAAGTACTGTAAAAAAGGTTAATAATGAAGTCAGTATTTACCAGAAACCAAAAATAGGTAATAAATTTATTACCAAATATCAGAAAATTATATCAGTCCCATAAGTTCAGATAAAAAAATTAATATTATTTCGTGTATATCTACCTCCAAAATTAAGTGAAGATCCGACGCATGCACGGAATTTATTTGCCAGTCCAACTACGAAATTACGAAAACAAGAATACTGCTTACCCCACTTGTAAATTCAAAAATAAAGTATTAAAATAGGACTGTGCTTTATATGAGTGAAAAATATTACAGTAATTAAATTACATTTGGCATGAAATGCAATGTAAATGATGGAACCTATCATTTACTTTGTATAAATAAACATGAGCCATCATCAACCTCAAATATTTCCAGCTGCAAACAATGTTTAAAGAAGCCTGTGCAGTCATGCCAATAATTGTATAAGTCCACTTCCAATCACTGTCCCTGCCAATAACTATATTTTTTTTACTTTTTTCAGAATTGTATTTTTTATTTATGTTTATACAATTATACAACAAAATTCATGTAAGGCCGAGAGAGTACCGCTTAAGGTGCCAATAACTTTACCCTAGTACCTTTTTCTTACTAGTGTATATTTTAATGGCTACAAAAAACTTCTGGAAACCTGAAAAATCTACTGTCGTTCTCAATTTACATACGTAAATTAACTTTTCAACGTTTTCATTTTTAAGTATGATATTACACTAAAACAAGAAGATAACCCCAGTCGATTGAGGATATGACAGTTTTATAGTACACCGGCAGCTTTCCAGAAGTTAAAAGGAAGTTACGCTTATGGCCCCTTATCTTTCAAAAATACTGGTTCATTCTGTGGTAACGTGGTGTCGTAGGAACGGTTTAAAAGCAGCATAGATTTTTCTTACCAAACGCAATTTGGACAGCGGAGAAACTCGCCGTTTTCTGTTACGAAATGTGCATAAAGAAAAGCCGAAAAATGTTATGTTACGAGTGAGATTGTAGGAGGGGATTATTCTATAGAATTACAAGTCGCTCGGGAACTCTTCCAATGTAGATGGTTGTTGAGTGAATCCTGCAACATATCCAAATAGAAGTAAAGCTAAGAGCGTGAACGAAACAATCCAAGCTCCAAGACTGCGAGCACTTGCTATTCATTACGCGTCTCAAGAGCCCCCTCGCGGCAAACCAACCTACTCCAGCATGGATTTGTATACAATTTGCCTTAGATCACCTTAAACTTGAACCAAGGAATTAGGGAGAACGGTCTTGTACGTTCCTGAACCTACTAAGTATAGTTATTGTCTAAGTGGGTCAGTTTAGTCCTTCCTTAGTGATAAACCCTCATTTTTCTTTCTGAAACATCTTGGGGAAAGTTACCCTTTCCTTACGGTTTAACGTTAGAGAAGTTGTACTCTAAACTCAACAAAATTAATCTCTATTATTGGTCAGAAGCATTAACGTATTAACTAAATTCCGCTCCGCTAAATTGTTTTAGATTATTCCACGCATTATTATTAAAACAATAGATGTACTTACCGACGATATCTAAGTATCCAACTTGACTTTTCATAGGATCGGTGTTGATCTGACACATATACCACCCCCGGTCCGACTCTCTTACTTCTCGAATATGTAGGTACCAGGTTCTGTGCTCGCTATGCGTTACACCAATTCGATGATTTTTTGTGATAACATGACTGTGGATGGTAAGAATAGTTTGTGTGTCCACTCTCAGCCAAGCAACCTGGAAAGAAATAATTAGGAATTAGTACTTTGATAAATATTTATCACAGACATCCTGTTCGATATAAAATCATCAATCAGGAATTAAATCTGGTTTAGAGCTTTGTGTGATTGCGATGTTCCTTATTCTACTGTATATCTTTTTGTGTATTTTACAATGACAGTTTAGTGCCCTAAAACCAAAATTATTGAATAAAACCATACTAAAATTCGTTAGGACGAATACTTATTAAGACGAGCATTCTGTTATAACGTATAATATAAGACGTGAGATCCAAGGAAAAAAATTTAAATAAATTTATTTACAATTAATTCATCCATCCTTCTTTTTAACCTTTAACATTTCTGCTTGTATTGTTACAAAAGAACATTAAGCTAATTCAAATGCTATAGCTATACGAGGTATTTCTTGCAGCTGGTGATTTTATTTATAGGGAAGACCCCTGCAAGGTATTAGGGTTATGAAAGTAACCTAAACAGTGAGACGTGGACAGCAATCCTGTATAGGAAATTACGGAAAAATTAACATTTCTAGAAAACAATATAATAGCAATTAACAATGCATATCTAAGCTTCACTGTAAGTATTAGCGAAGTGTAGGTATACCTTAAAAGTTTTTAAGTTGGGATTAATAGGAAATTGAAAAGTTTACTATTTTGAAAATTTGTTTGTAATGTACGTTTTACAAACACAATTAGTTTTATTATTTCCAGAAAAACATATCATCCACTTCCACGTTAAATTAAACATTGACGTTTAATACTTTTCTTTTACAAAATAAATATAAATACAAGGTGAATATAACAACTTTAACCAGATCCATAGTTATGGACGCCAATATTTCTAATATTATTTGATTAAAATGGTCTGTATAAAACTACAAGCTATAAAAATGTTGTGTTAGAATTCCTGTTTAATGCAGTACGTGATGCAACACATCGTGTTGCAATTAAACTACTTCAAAACCAATTGTAATATGTATGTTGTAGTACGCAATATACTAAATATTTGTGCGTCACCGCAATCAGTGCACACCTTCTTAGAAAAGTTTGTAAAAGTGTACGACAGTACGAAGAACAGAAAAATAACCTATAAAAATCGCTTGCAATGTAGACAACTTTAGTGTCTTTTCACATCTCTCTAAATAGCAATTAAGTATGTCTTGTACCTGAGATATGGGTACGTTGCAATACTACGACAATCTAGGTGAATCTATTACCTACATAAAGTATATTCGTATTTATATATTGAATCAATATAACATGTATTTTTTTAAATTCTCGTTGAAAAGTTCATTGTGAAGGTACCACACATCAGCTGTTTCAACCTAACCTCACTTTTCGCGTTTTGTGCCGTCTGTGGTCGTTTACTTGGATGCCTTAACTTTTTTTCAACTTTATTTTCACTGTTTGAAAAATCAGTCTTTTTCAACACCAAATTGTGTATACCTTTAGTGAAATATGTAAGTAGAGTATAGTCTATGGTTTAATAATTTAAAGAAAATCTTCCTTTACAGAGCATCAATTTCACTGTCCATAATCTCTATCTGTCGTTTGCGTTTGGTAAAGTATCCTCTTCAAGTAAAATGGTCATGCTACAGGAACATAAGATGTTCATAATATAATCCTATATTGGTACCGTCCGTCGAGTTGATGGAGTATAGCATTACTCAATGCATGAATTTCTAAACCTGGTGTTGCCTTTGCTGTTCTTTAAATTACTGCTTTGAAATTTATCGTGAGACTGGATCCATTTCACGCAAAAAAGGCAGCGGTCCTCTTCCGGGCAGAAGTAATTGAAAATGTAAGACAGATTATGGAAGATGCTCCTCCTACCCCTGTACGGCATTTGTCTCAACAAGTTCAGTTGTCAGTTAGCATCTGCCACAAAATATTAAAGAAGGATATCCACTTGTAACACTACCTCTTGCAGCCTGTACACGAAGCTGATTATCCTCAGCTTGTCGAATATTATCAGTGGTTCCTAAATATCCTGAATAACGACTTAATGGAGAAAATTTTTTTCACGCCCGAGGCCTGGTTTTATTTAGATGGATGCAGTAATTCGCAAAACATGGGTTTATGGAGTTCGGGGAAGCCTAATTTTATGGTAGGTTTTCATCCTCAAAAAATAGGAGTGGGGGCAGCCATTTCAAGCCGTAAAATAGTTGGACCATACTTAGCTGAATGTAAAAGTAAAATGAAAGAGTTTATTTATTGAACAATCAACATAGATTTTGTTTCAGGCACTTTGACTGCTGAATGGTATCGGGAAGAGATTTTACGGCCCTTTTTCGAAGAGCTTCATGACGATGAACACAGATTTAGTTTTTTTCCAACAAGACGGAGCCACTGCGCACACAACAAGGTACCTTAAATAAGATACGCCAAATCCTCCGACCTCACCCCTTGCAATTTCTCTCTGTAACCATATTTAATGAACTCTATTTTCCACCAACCAACACATGATCTGAATGAACTGCAACACACAATATTGGAAAAAATTAATGAAATTAATAACCATCCGTATATGATAATAAATGCCAGCAATAGGATTATGCGAAGAGTTAGAGCGTGCCATAGGTGAAGGCGGTGAACTTTTTTATCAATTATAAATTATTTGTTTATTGCAATTATTTACAATTAAGTTATTACCATTTGCTTTAAAATTATTGATTAATAAAGCTTTTTTAAAGGTTTGCATTTGAATGCTTTCTTGCTAAATCTGTTTATAATAGTAGGGTTGAATACGTTTTGTGATATGTCACAATGAACTTTTCAGCGCCGACTTTGACGTCAAATCAAAAAAAACTTACCAAATTATCTGTGCTACAGAAACATGTACGTGATTAGTAGATATTCGCATAGTGTGTTGACGATTTATAAAAAGTGCTTACATAATTTACAGATTGCACCGTGGAATTGCATATTAATTGCTTTTACAGCGCGTTACGCTTATAAAAATTATAAAGTATACAAGTTACATTTCCACACAGCCCGTGTTTTTCTTCAGAAAATTATGATAATTAAGAGTAATGATTTACCTTGTGAAACTTTGTATCCAATTAAATTAGAAAGCGTTCGCAGTAGCGTTTGTAGCAAAAATGATATCACATTGGTGAGTAAGAAATGTTGTATTTTACGCCTCTCTAAAAACGAATACTGTTGTTATAACGTTGAAGAAAATCATTACAAAAATATCAGACTTTTAAAACTAATAAACAATCGAATGAAAACTATCGAAATGGAAACATTTAGCAACAACTTTTAGAAGAATTGTAGCGAACAGGATCATAGAGTGTACATTGAAAGCGTTTCATGCAAGTTTTATTATACCACATTTATTTTGCAGTACGAATATTTGAAACTCCATAATCAAAATTTCGAATTTCTAAATTGATGTTTTCTGGGATTTGCATGTAATTGTTAAAAGGAATCTAAAATACTGTCTAGTTTCTAGTTAAGTTTTGACAATAATGATTTGACTAAGATATTGATAAAGTTAGTGTCACTACCGCCAGAGAAAAAAAAAATGATTGAAAGTGGCGTATAATAAATTCTTGTTGGTATGTAATTACTTCCGCTTAGTTTGTTCAGTTGTCTATGTCGTTTTTGCGATATATAATTACATTAAAAAACAGTTTATTTACATATGTGTACCTAAAATTCATGATTGAGGAACATGGCGTTGCTTTGTTCACGGTGCAATACTTTTACAGTTGTGGAAGTAAAAGGTAATCTTTCAAAATTTTATACTGTTCAGAACCGTTTTAGTTACAGATCCAATCAGTTGTTGGCCCACGATCGCATTTTTGACTGTCGCAACGACTCCACTATATAATAATATGTTTTATACAAAAACAAGGCAATAAGAAAATAGGAGCCGGGTAGCAAAAGCAATGATTGACATTCCATTTAAACACAAGGAAACCCCAACTAACTTGAAACTTTTTTAACACAAGCTATGTCATTGGGCAAAATTTTACACAATAGAAAAATGCCATATTCGGTTAAATTTTAGTACTTTATAATTATACATTTTTAATATCGAAAAACCACCTGGCAATGACAGTTGTAGGAAATAATAAGAACCAATGGAGAAGCAGAATAATGCAAATCAAATTGAATTTGTAATAAACTGTGATATTTTTGAAATGGTGTAGCCGTATTAGACTTTAGTAACTAGAGGATGCAAATTATAGGAGTGCAATAAAGTAGGAATAGGAGGAAGTGAAAATGGCGTAAATGTCAATTCGTACAGTAAACTATCAGAAGTAGACCATAAAGAATTGTATGTGTAATAACGCATTAAGAGAAGGTCACTAACATCCGTGGTGCGGTAAAACTTAGAAAGGTCAAGTGTATTATTACATGAATGAGTATTAACATATCCCATTGAAATAAGTGATGTAGAAAAATCTGTAGAAAATAATTTAAAGAACAAAAAATCAATACGGAGAATCGTTCTACTTACTACGCATTTAACAGTGAATCTCAAGAAGGGCCTACACCGTTTCAATTGATTAGAACAAGAAGTAACGCCATTTTATGCGAAAACATAGAATTGATTGCTATTTATTACATAATGAGTAGAATATGTTAATCATATTCGATACAAAAGAATCATAAATGTTGAAAGTGATTTACAAAATCGGGAGTCGCAGCTCAGTATTAATCTTTTTCTGAAGTTTTACAAAACCTAAACTAATACTGAACATCGCCATGACCGATCAGCTACAGAGTACTGGGAATGTCTCAGAACGATGACATAGAGCATCGAAGTTTCTTAGAACCACCTACAAATTCATGACTCTAGTTGAAGGTGATTTACTTCCCGAAACAGGAAGTCAGTACTTATTTCAATACGTCCACAAATTTTCATTTGTGACGTCACTTTTCCGTTGTATTGTCTTTGACACCATCCACAGCTTGGCATATCCAGGAATGAGAACAGCCGCAAAGTTTATTTCCGTTTGTTTTGTATAACCATCGATATACACTGATTGTAAACTTAGAGTCAACAGTGAACTGCACATCTGGTCAGCTCTCGGTCCCGGCATGTGGTATGAGCTATAGGATCGTTTTCACCATTACCATCACGATTTGGGTATGTTCATTTGAACATTGATCAATCTTTACCAATGGTCAAATACTTGCGTTTCAGCGTACTTCTACCGATTTACGAAACGGTAAGAAGCTATTTCTGTACCGTTGAAGCAGTTGCATTTGCATTCTAATTGAATAGCGAGAGTTAGAAAGCCTTTACGAATTACTATAGATTGTGCAAAAGGGTATGTTTCCAGACATTTATAGATTTTTCCGGAAGTAAACACATAAACACTACTAATTATCTTTAAACTACTAACGATTTAGTTGGATGATTCCATCGACAACCGAAAACAGCTATCAAATACCACAACCACATATGGTGGAAGCAAACTTCGCTGAATGTGTTACGACTCGCCATCGAAGAAGATCTCAACACTTTAGCAGCAGAACTAGTTTACAGAGAAAACGTTCACACTGCTGGAGAATAAATATTTGGCAAAAAAGACAATATTTGGTTGTCAGGCTGCGTAACTATTTAAATTCTAAGTACTGAGAGCAATGACTTTGTTTTCAGAGACATTGCTTCCAGTTCGTATGTTTACAATCGAAATGACACCATGTGCAAACCATTGCAATTTCCATTTCATAAATCGCACCCAGTGTTATCCCGACGGAAAAACATGGTGATGTAAATCAACGGAATAAACACAACATTATCTATTAGTAGTTTAAAGATAGACCTCATTACCACCATGGTTTAGTGCTTTTACCCATAGCGCCTTCGTTGAGAGCGACACAGAAGCAACAAACACTATAAACATCAACTATAACTAATTAGTCCGATAGGTTTTAAATATAGTCACAAGCTACAACGACCATATCCGGCGAATGCATTAATTTTCCGAACTGTTTCCAGGATTGAATTCAACATCATGACTTTATAACTTGCATGATGTAGCTGCTATCATTAAACTTCTTCAGAACTTTGGACAAAACTCAACTGACGTTTGAAAAATGTCATTCTAAAAGAAACTGCCTGCTTGTAGTCCACTCAGGTCAACAATTCCAAGAAAGGTTGCGAAAACCAATCCCGCAACCAAGCGATGCCGCTAAAAACTGTTCAGGAGCTGCAGTTTGACAAGGGGTTCAGTAGAACGTAGTAGTGTTGACATATCAGTATACACTGTTGAAGTTAGCAATATCTATTTTGTTATCAAGATATAAAATGTCAGTAATACGTCTAATTAAAAACTGTACCATTGGATGTTTTTGAAATAATAAGATTCTGAGAGCATATACGTGTTACGCTTAAATCCTTATATTAATAAGGAGATCTAATAATAAGTAACCCACTTAATATTTTAACTAGAGAACCTTTGCCTTTCCCATAGCAAAATAGATAATAAAATATTAAAGGTTCTGATAGGTTGCATGGAACCTTAAGAGTTTAGCGTTTCTTTATCTGCCTTTTCAAGGATTCTGTTTACGCTTTCAGCAAATTTCATATTTTTAGTGAAAGAAATACATATGTTCTGTCCTTTTATTGGTTCTATAAAATGCCTATTTGTCTTTTCAATGCGTTTTTCTGTCGATAAATAATATCTTCAGTAAACTGTAAATACCTATGTGCAATTATTCAATATTATATTTCAAAGGCAAATGTTTAAATGTCTAATACTGATCAAGTCAGTTGAAATATTACATAGAATTCATTTTAGTTTCATAGTTGTTTTGTTATTTGCTACGATCCGTGTCCGTTAAACCAATAATTCCCTCACCCATGTGTACCCTAACTAGACAAGTCACAAGTGTTTAATCGTTCCAATACTCCCAATGACTGTAGAGATACTACATCTCTCGAATAACAAATTAGTATGATAATAGGATTCGAAATTAAGCCAGACTATTTAGTTGCTATGTCAGTTCATAGTTTCCCAAAATAAACAGTTTGTATCTAATTCCTGTAAAAACAAAATAGCGGTTATGAATAATACTGTACATTATTATAACTATGCAGGGTTGCAAGTTGGCAGTCCCTGACAATTTTAATCTACATTTTTTAGGAATTCGTCTGAAATCTAACATTTCAGGTGGACTCCACGTCCTTACGCGGTCTGGCTTCTCGGTTAACGAATTGCCAATTTACTTACAAAAAGTCCTCAGTAAACCACGCAGCCTCAAACGTCGGTTGAAATCTATACAATAGTATTTAACGACTTTATCTGACCAGACTGAATAAATCACGTATTCAATTAAGATAGAAATTACTATAGAAAACGATATTTAAATGTACAAGGTGTCTATAAGTGGTCTGTCCAAGACGCTACTGCGTATTCCTGAGATCAAAATAGGAGGAATTAACCCAACTTACCTATATACAAAAGTGTACGGTTATGGAAATACAGCATTCTAAAATGAAACTTTTTTGCATATAATTATGGTATTACTTGGACCAATGTTTTACAAGCGGTACAAACGAGGAACACGATATGCAGAAACACAAGTCGGAGAACTATCTCTTTAGAAGGCTGTAACTCCGTAATCGTACACTTTTGTATTTGGGGTAGATGAAATTGTTCTATTTTGGTCTCAGGTATATGTGGTAGCGTTTCGTACAGACCTCGTTCAATTACTTTGCATAATAAAAACGATAGGGTCTGTATAATATTTTATAATATTTATACATATAATTTTATATTACATGTGTAGTGTAATAAATTTCCATTACCTACATTTTAACAGATCAATCCCAAAAACTTGTTATAAAGTACGTCATAGAGCTACGTCCCACTGCTGAACATCGGTTCTTTCCTACCACGTGCTTCTCCTCATCATGGTAGAAGCTGGAGAAAATACAGTTCAATGCCGAATTCCAACTACATAAATTCCAGGGAAGACATTAAGACTGATTGTAAAGCCGACTTGTGGAATTATGTGTGATGGGTTACAGCTCAATATTTTTATGCGATATTTGGAAATGCTAGGGGATCGAACCCAGGTAATAGTCGAAGTTTTTCCCAGCGCGCTCTGCCAACTGAAACACCGTCGCACATGAGATGACATAACTATTAAGAATTCATATTTTCTTATAATCCAGTTATACTATTCACTTATTTTTATAAAATATAAATTAACTTTGTGTATTTATTTTAGAATACCAAGCATGAGATTTACATTCGAAAAGGTACTGTAAGTAATTGAAGTAGATGATTATTATATTCAAAGATACTCGATTTAACTGTTTCATCTTGTGAAAAGATACCAATAACCGTGATTGAGGTACTGAGGTTAAATTTGAAAGATCCACAAAAGTTAATTCATATTTTGGCTTCGAAGATCTTGAATTAAACGCAGGAACTATCACTGTAGCTGCTGATTGCACTAATATTAGAAACGGGCAATTTTACTGCATCGTTGTGGAAATAATCAAACGGTTATTGTTTTTCTTTTTGCGACTACTATACAAAATTCTACGTTGTACAGAAAGCGGCGAGAGTTACACCAGATATAATTCATCTGGTGTAACTCTCGCCGCTTTTATTATCAAATACGATTAATATAATAGGATGTTTATCGCCACTGTTTTTTTATCTTGCCACGAATCTTCTTCGATATCTCTTCTAGTCATAGCTGTGATAATTCCTTTTTCCCAAGATTTTCTAAGCGTCTCGTCTTCTTTTATTTGGGACCCATTTCCAGGTTGTGTTTGATAATCAGTATTTATATATATATATATATA
>JABXWE010031262.1:0-11381 GCA_014611495.1 Limonius californicus
AATGTTTTGTATATACAATTCTTTTATTACATTTATCTGTTTCTCTTTTCTACAGTTTGCTGTATGCCTCGTCATCATCTTTATAATAGAACTAGCGGTGGGGATTGCTGCAGCAGTTTATAAAAACGATTTCGAAGATGCTCTACACGACAGCCTCAAAATGTCCATGAAGAATTACTCTAATTCTAAAGATACACCAGAAACACAAGCTTGGGATAATGTTCAATCCAAAGTAGGTATAGCTTATCAAACCAATATATACGTATTTTTGCTATGATGTTTTAAATATAATCTCAACATACATTTTTCAAACAGCTAATGTGCTGTGGAACCGATGGGTCAACTGACTGGAATCAAATTGGAATAGAAACCCCCAAAAGCTGCTGTAAAGTAGCAAACGGTGCGACAATCACTACATGTACTACTACAGGCAATTATGGAGATGGCTGTTTAAGTAAACTAAAATTAAAGATCCAGGAAAAAGCTACGGTACTCATAGGAGTTGGAATTGGAATAGCTTTTGTTCAGGTATATGACTATTCGAGATATCTTTTCAAAACAAGCGATAACTTCTTACTTTTTGCAGATTCTTGGGATTATACTTGCATGTTTGTTAGCACATACCATTAAAAGAGAAGATGGAAAATGAAAATAACAAAGCTTTCAAGGAAAATCTACTGAAACGTATCGGTACTATTTCGTTATTTATACTACTTTGATAGGTACCTAATAAAATAAAATGCAGAAGAGGAATATTATCTGTTTTTAATCATACTGATGTTTAATATGTGTTAACTAACATCAAAGCCTATAGTTTGAGAAAATAAAGTGTGCCTTTTAAATTTAAAGCAGTTTATTATTTGATTATTTTTGTTTCGCTGAAGGAAAGTTAAACTTCCAGACGAAGTACGTTAAAATTTTTTATATTGTTCTTTCATTCTTATGACTTACTTCGATGATCCATTGAACAACAGCAGATCTAGTCGATGATTATATGATTTGGTTCAATTAAAATGTGTTTCCTACTGATACATGAGAGTATTATTAAAAACCATTATTTTGCATTAGACGGAACTCTGTAGTAAAGCTATTGTAACTGTTTGTTACATTTGCCCATTTGTAAACAAAACCACCCTTGCTGCGCAACCATTTGCGGTAGTTGAATCTGACTTCAGCTAAAAGCTCCAAATGATATAACACATTTTTGGTTCAACAAATCCTTTCGTCAACTCAGTTTCGTATAAGGCCTCTATGACACAACACAGAATTTTGTACAAAGTTTTCTACAAAATTCTGTGTCGTCTCATACAGCAAAATTTTGTTCAAGACTTTATAACGTAACATATACTAACGTAGAATAACAATTGCCAATGAGCTCGAAATGTGGTGGTACCAGAAGCGATATAAAAGTAGATAAATCTTCGTTCATTTCTTTACTGTTGGAAATTATTGCAGTTAAATGTATTTTCTGCTACAGTTTTCCACAAAATAAAAACGTTGTACAAAATTCTGTAGATTCATGTTCTAAAACCTACAGAATTTTGTTCTAAGTCGGCGTCACATCGATGCGTAAACGAGCAATTTTTAGTGTTTATCAACGATCACAGAGGGCAGAGAAGAATATGTTTACCATGTGTTTACCCCGCTTGCCGACACTCGGCGCACTGTCTGTTATTTTGCCCGCATTCTTTTTTGATGCAGCTTCGTTCTGTGTTCATGTAAAATAAATAAATAAAAGCGTTACGAACGTATGCATCAACCTAATATTATATCTTGATAGAATTCTACTTTATCGACTGTCATATGATTATTTTGACAGTTTTCTCACAGATGTCAACGTAATTTGCTAAAATGTTTTCAACGCCTCGAGTTTTATATCACATTGTAAGTTCAATCCTTTGGTTTCGAGGTAGGATTGTGTGTTGTTTATTTCTAGAAGAACGGACTTCCACAGGCCAAAAATGCACAAAAAAAAACAATTGTAACTCACTAAGCATCAGGCCAGCATTTGACCTGGTAACTGTATTTTCTTCTTCGTCAGTAACTGTTCTGAAGCACTTAAGACTTTCAAATAATTTTTTTAACATTCACAGCTTCTCCCTTTGCACTTTTCTTTTCATTGCAGTAGACCAAAAGCGCCACCTGGGGCCGGACCCCAACCCCTCCCGCTATGCTACAGGATATTGTAGATTCCTAAGTCAGTAACTTATAATGGGAAGCTCTATATTTCCACCCTAACCAGAGACTCTCTTACGGAACAGGTACCGCCAGTAATAAACTGGCTTAGTCTTGGTACCTATCTGAACCATATCAAACACCTCTAGGACGAACGTATTCTAAGAGTCACGGCACATCCTGCAGCTTCAGAAAATGTTAAGAGCTATTTTCCAGGACTGAGGGGCTGAAAGCGATTTCACTTCTTAGGAGACACCGTAAGCACTAAATACACTTGCAGCGTCTACTACCTGATTTGAAAACGTTTACAAATATAACCGGGGTGACTGAACATAAGCATTAAAATTTTAGTTGTGTAATTATAAAATCTTTTAAGAAACTGCATATTCAATTTAATTCAGCAAAAATATTAAAATGGACGTTAATAAATTATTATTATTTTGTACTATGATTTAGTACAGCATATTCTCAATGCGGAAGAAATGTTTTTATGCAGTAGACCTGTCTCATGTCATCTCGTCAGTCGATTACAATAACAGCAAGAATGGTATAAAAATAAGACGATATTTCCTCTACTTTCGGCGGATTAGGTAAATGCTTGTATATCTTCATATTATCACTTTAATTTTATTGTTTCCAGGGACGTCCGATGGCTCTCCTGCCTTCTGGTCCGCAATTTAATGACTTCTTTAATAGCAAGTCATTCTATTTAAAAATTTTAACCAGCTTGCTATGCGTCTTTCCATTTTATCATTTATCAGATAGATTGCTAGTTCTTCGTAGATTTCTTCAATCAGTATTCAGTTCTTCCAAAAACGGCTTTTCGACGTTTTGTATTCTGATCGTATCCTTCTTAATTACTATCCACCTATCCACAAGCGAGTCACAGCAGGACATCATGAGAGACAGGGTATGCCCCAAAGAGCTTAGCGGAGGCCAGACCCGTTGGTAATTGCCTCCGACTTATAACGCATAAGCAACCATTTTGCGTGATACTGCTATAAGGAGTTTTTCTTCAATAAATCGCGTGTTCTTCACCCACATAGGCGCTAATGGATTGGTTTATAAATTGCTGTTGCTTCTTATTTAAGAAAATCCTACTGTTAGTCAATTGTTACTTTAATGTCGTCGTTGCCAGTACCATTATTTATCCCTCTTTCTCCCGCTCTCTCTTTCTACCGCTCTCTCTTTCTCCAGCTCTCTTTCTCCCTCTCTCACTCTCCCTTTCTTTCTCTATCTCTCTCTCTGATATTTTCTCCTCATTTAAGGGTTCGTTGTCCCCAGATTCCACTTTTTGGTCCTCTCAATAACCTTCTTTTAATCTTCTTTCGTCCATGGATTTGCCTGTATACGTTTTCTAAATATCAAGCGACCTGCCTGTTTTCTGCCTAACCTATTGACCACCTTTCCTCATCTATACAATGAACGTGTCAGTACCATTTAATGACCTAATTTTTTAGTATGGTTGTCATGGACTTCTTTATTCTCATTTTCTTGGCATATAACTTCTCTCCTTATTTTATCTTTTCTTGTAAGCCTCAAACATCGTCCCATGTAATCGAGCTGTAATGTTCCGAAGCGCTTAGTTACTACTATACCATTCTATAGATTAATGCACTATTTACAAAAATAGGAAATGGCTATAACAACTTATAGTTGTTATCACAAATATGTAGCAAAAATTTTGTAGAGAATGATTATTTATTATTTCATAGTTTTAGGATTATCATAGCAGGTTAAAAAACCTGCTGGTAGCACTGCAAAATGTACCACTATGAAGAACAAATAAAGTTTATGTAGTTTAAGATCTAATCAGACTAAACTCGAATTAACCGCTCATTTTAGTAGGTATATAAATTAACTCCTTTCGACAATTTGCTCAGTCCAAGCAGTTAAAAACATAAGCAATCTGTTACAAGTTGTTACCCTTAATAGTAGCAGCGAATGTTGTATCCTATACAGGGTGTCCTTTAAATGCCTTAAAAGCTTCAGGTAGAATTTTTCCTTTATGAATGCTTAATACAAATCTTCAAAAAAAGTAGGTATTTGGAGCTTAGTTTTCTTGTACGAGAGTGTTAAAGTTCATATCTTTAAAACAGAATTTCATGGAAACAATAACGAGAACTTTAATGTTGCACGTATCTGCCGATAGTGACTGACTGCCACTTGATTATGTAAAGATTAATATTGAGTTGACGCTCTAGTTGCTCTTCTGGAAGTACTGTTAAAAATGATAAATTTCGTAAATACTACATTTGACAACAGTGCAAGGCCATGGTATTGTGATGAAAAGTAGAAAATTTGTTTTTTCTACAATCGATATCCAAAGTAGGCATTTGCGCTCGTATTTGACAACGCAAACGTCATCTTTTTCGATGAATGTCACTTTGTCGCTTATAAGCGACTAAATAAAAAAAAACGCTCGCTCTCCCAATTATTAACTATAAATCAAATATGCATTGCTCAGAGTATCCAATGTCAACAAGTAAATGACATCTTCCATTTGAGTGAAAAATTTCCTAAATAATAATCGTATGTGAGCGTGAAGCAGCAAAAATGGAAGAAGAAAATGATTGTAGTGATTTTTCATGTACACCACCTGAAATTGCAAGCGCCGCTAAAGTCGCGACTTAAAACCTATTGCCAGAAAAGTCGCGGGGGAAGTATGAAAAGCAGTACGAACTCTTCATCACATGGTGTAATTCAAGGAAAGTTAGAAGGTACACTGAAAACGTAATGATGGCTTACTTTAGCGAAAAAGCTAAAACTATGAATTCTGCTACACTTTGGTCGGTGTACTCAATGCTACGATCTGTATTAACTGTAAGAAACAATATTGACATCAGCCAATATACGAAGTTAATCGCATACCTAAAACGCCAATCTGTAGGATACAAACCAAAAAATCAAGAACTTTCACCAAAGAAGAATTGTTCAAATTCCTCTATGAAGCGCCAGATGAAATATTTTTAATGAAAAAGGTAAATAACACTACTCATTACTCTGTAAATATTAATAAGCTATTTTATTGACAGGTAGTATTAATTATGGGAGTTTTCGGTGCATGTAGATGAGATGAACTTGTGAAAATGACCATAGAAGACATTGAAGACAAAGATTCGCTATTAATAGTAAAAATTCCTGACTCAAAAACAAGAAAAAGTCGTGTCTTTACTGTTACTAATAGTGAAGAACTTGATTTTTTATCATTCTACAGAAGGTATGTTGCGTTGAGACCATCAGATTACGACACCTCATATCGTCTATTTCTACGATATTGTAACGGAAAATGCTCTAAACAAGTGGTGGGAATGAATATAATTGGAAAAATACCCTGTGAAATCGCCCAGTATTTGAATTTATCAGATTATAAATTATATACAGGTCACAGTTTTCGTCGCACGTCAGCTACTCTTCTAATTAATGGAGGAGGTGATATCATCCAACTGAAACGTCATGGAGGTTGGAAAAGTTCTTCTACGGCCGAGGGATACATTGAAGAAAGCATTAATAATAAAATTGAAACGGCACAGAAAATCTTGGGTAAAGGTGAATCATCTAAAGTGCAAATTGTTGAATCAGTAACAATGGCGGAACATACAATTTCAAACTCATCTAGACTTTCTTCATCGTCTGGAATTGTCATAAAAAATTATAAGAACTGTACTTTTAATTTTCATTCCTCAAATTAAATAAATTTTTGGAAATATGTGAACTCTCGATTGTAGAAAAAATCTTGTGTGTAATTCGAGCGCAAATTCATTGTCGATTTCAAGAGATTGCCGCGCTCCTTCGTCGCGCGGCAACTGTCTCTTTCAATCGACAATATATCATTTTGCGCTCTTAATACACAAATAGCTATTATAACAAAATACCAAACAAAATATTTTATTATGATATTTAAATAATTTTTTATTTTTAAATAGTTTTCTAGTTCCTACGATTAAGTCAGTTTTTCATCCAGGATCGGCCTTCGAGTCAGCTCCATGTCAGATGATGATGATGATGATGATGATGATTAATTTAAGTTCGATATACAGTGTGTTTCAGACTTAATCTTGAATACTTTGGGAAAATACTCTCCTGGTCATTCTGATTCGGAAAATATGACATGTATGCCTCTCACTTCCTTCCTAAGAAATTAATAAAATATAAAAGCAAATTAAAACTGAAACACCCTGTATTCATTCTGAGTTCGATTTCCTCGCTGAGAAATTGATAGGATTATCGCAATTTGAAGAAAAAATCGCCCTTTATTGGTTGGTGATGTTGTGAGTGGAATAGTCAATAAAATATGAATGTTTCAAAAAGGTTCAAGGCCTGGTTATATCCAAGCTTGGAAACTGTAATCAACATAAATGATGGTCAGGAACGGATTTCCGCTGAAACAGTGTTAAGCCAGTTTAATAGTTGGGTTGCCAGAAATATTGAAGACGTTCTCCTTACACTTTAGCTACAGCTTTAAGTCTCTGCATTAATTATGTCTTCGGTAATTTCGCATTACGTATAGGGAACGTGTGGGAGGTATTAAAATGGGAATTAGTTCTGACGCGTGCTTGCCACGAATTTCTCGTCGCTCAGCCGGTTATTCTCCGCACAAACTCCAATAAAGAAACATTTTTATGTATTTGCAAGGGATAACCAAGTGCGCGAGGGAAATAATAAAGAAATAGGACGTAATCTAAAACGCGGGTATCCGCGAGAAGTGAAGCATTACAGGAACCGAAGGAAAAAGCTAATAATCCCAGGCTAACCAGGTTTTTGGAGTGCAAAGCTCATGTAATGGATCAGAATTCCAGTGAAATACGTTTTATTTAATCCTACAAATTAGGTTAAGTTGGATAATCCTTCTTTAGACCCAGAGGCTTGTCAATCGAGTTAGACTGTTGCTACAACTGCAATCCCTTACATGAATCACAAGCACTCCCAGCTTTCAGCCAAAGAATTTCCTTCAATCTTATTCCGTTGCTATTTGCGATGTTAAATTTAATTCAACATAATTTTCTCAGCCACATGAAAGATTTGGGGATCAAATTGAGTTCCGGCGAGAATAACATTTTAACGATCCGCTATAGGGATCTACGCTTGAAATGTTAAAATTACAGAATGGACTGTGCGAATCGGCCATAATTGAATTAAAGGCAAAGTCGTTACTATCGGTTTAATTAATTTCGTTTACTCTCAACTGAAACGTTTGCGTTAGAATAATTTGCAATGGTTATTCATAGCAAAGTAGGTTATAGCAGTTGTCAGGAAATGACGAACAGGCTCTTCCATTCACATTTTATTTCATTTGGTTGGTTCTTTTTTGGATAATTTACTGTTCGTTGTGATAAAGAAAAACTTTGTTAATAATTTACCAATTATACGGAATAGCTTTGTTTAAACATTTTGATAAAATGCGCATAATAATGTTAACTTAGGCTTCATTGATTAATTTAATTAATTTGCTAAAAATTCTTGCCGGAAAATTTACAATTTATTTTGGAATGATACTTCATTTTTCACACGATTCTAACATATAATTAGTTGCGTAAGAAGAATTATTATAATAAAATATAATATAGCAAAATTGTTAAGGTTTCATTTGAAAGTACGATATCTGTTTCAAAGCATTACTTGAAAAAAAAAACGCTAACATGGGTAAATAGCTTTATTGATATAATAGCATCATGAATACACAGAATTGTATAAACTCATCGGGATGAGCCCCATAGCCCAACAGGAGATGCGTAGGGAGACAATCCAGACCGTTGTTTAATTTTAACATTAAAAGTCAGTATCAACCATTGTGGTTTCTTGTAATGTACAATAGAATGTAAAATACAGTAGCAAAAATCGTAGAATTAAAAATATTAAAATTTCATGTGTTCATGTTCAATTCGATTTATTATTACGGTCACAACATAATAAATCACCTAGGTAAAAATAGGAAAAGGCATAAATATTGCAAGCAATCAGTTTATTTATGACGGCATTATGGTTGAAAAGCTAAAACATAATACAATAAGAAGATGAATTTACTGAAAATGTGCTGAAGATGTTGAATTGAAAACAATAACAATTACATTTTCAGGGGACAGTATGAAATAATTGTCTTTTGTAAGCATTGAATTAGTAATATTTGCTGGCAAATTCTGGAAATTGAACTCAGATTTGTTAACATATTACGTATTATTACGTATTATTAATTGTTGGATATTTGTGTAACATCACAAATAGTTTCTATTGTAATAATTTAATGGAAGTTAAACATAAAACCAGAAATGCTGCAGAAATCATTTGTGAAATTTGTTAATTATTTTTTGCTTTATTTCGTCTATATTAATATCAGTTAATATGTAAACGGCCGCGGGCTAGAGCTTAGCGCGTTAGACTTCTACGCTGAAGGTCCTAGGTTGAATTCCCAGTACCGGAACATAGGACTTTTAACGGCCGTTCTCCCTCGCAAGGCAATGGCAAACCAGCGAGGTATTCTGCCTAGTAAATCATCTCTGGAGTAGAAGTGTTTACATTTCCCGTGATTCGGAGCCCACAGTAAGGTGTAGGTCCTCTATGTCTGTGGCACTCTAAACGCGCAACACAGGCATAGGAGAGAAGAGCGCTACGTGTCGTAAGAGATAAAGCACTCTAAGAAGAAGAAGAATATGTAAAGAATGGACAAGGAATGATTGAACTAGAAAGAGGGCATATACTATTATACGGTGGAGTAAAACCGAAAGCAAGAGCAGCAGAAGGAGTAGGATGTATAATAATAGAAGAGCATGTGAAAAGCATACAGGACTGGGAATTCATGTCGGGAAAAATCTTAAAAGTGGAACTACTAGTAGACCAACAAAACGAAACAACCTATGGTGCAACTGAAGACGAAACAGCACATAAGAAAGACGACTATTGAGGAAAAATGACAGAAATAGTAGAAAATGTAAATGGCAGATTAATAGTTTGAATTACCGAGTTGAGAAAAGAAATAATAATACAATTGATGTAATCGGTTCCCGTGGTGAGAACCATAGAAACAATAACCGAGATAATAAGCTTCTGTGTGAACAATAACTCAATAGTAATAAAAACATTTTACAACTACAAGAACATACATAAGTATACGCGAGAGATTATGAACAGAAATGAAAGGTCCATAATAAAATATATAGATAACAGAACTATCTGGTGTTAGCTCCGGCTAGCCACGGAATGACAGGGAAACTGTAAAGCGAAAGCACATACTAAAAAAGCTAATGAAACTATTATCTTACAAATTGCAGGAAATGGAAACAACGAACAAATTTAGAGAAGATATAGAGAGAAAGATAGAGAATGAAACCGAACAGTGGGATGCCATGCATTTACAACAATTGTGGTATCATCTTAGCAACGGCAAAAGAAACATGTGGAACAATAGTTGTAAACAAAAACATGAAACAAACTAAACGGTGGAATCAAGAAATAGAAGTATAAGTAAAATGAAAAAAAAGTGGAAATTACACATACATAAAAAATCAGAAGATATAAGCAACAACGAATAAAAGTAAAAGAAATGGTTGTACAAGATAAACAACAAACATGGGAGAATTCGGCATGAAATTAGAAGCAGATAGCTAAGCAAACCAAAAACTATTTTACAAGGCGCTGAAGGATATAAGAAAAGAAAAACACTATACATTAAAGTATGTGAAGGCAAAAGATAACAGAATAATAACCGAAGAAAAAGAAATTATGGAAAGATGAATGGAATATTTCCGGGAAATTCTTAATACAGAAGAACAAGGCTACACAACAGATGAAGAAGAAATGAATTACACACAAGGCGAAGAAGAAAACAATATACAACCAGAAGAAGTGGTAGAATCAATAAAGTATATGCAAAAAGGAAAAGCGACAGGACACGATAAGATAAATGCAGAGATGATGAAAAGTTTAGGGATACGAGGGACACAAATGCTAACAAAAATCTTAAATAACGCATGAAACATTGAAATAGTACCTGAAGATTGGAAAAGGGAAATAATACTACCAATATTCAAGGAGGGTTATAGTAGATATTGTTCAAATTAAAGAGGCATCACAATACTAAGCGTTGTATCAAAGGTATCTGAGCACATATTGGAAAACGATTGAGAAACATAATAGAAGAACAGTTAAGAGAAGCACAGAATGGTTTTAGGAAAGGGAAAAGAGTAGAAGATTATAGTTTTAGTATAAATGAAATGGTATAGAAAATACAGTAAAAAACTAAACAATATATATGGTTTTCCTGGACGTTGAAAAAGCCTTCTAATGGGTTCCATAGAAAGAAATTTAAGTCCAAAATTAATAGAAGGAATAAAGACTTTATACGATAATAACAAAAGATATATAAGGAAGAATACGCTATAATCGGAGACTTTCGAAATAAGTGATGGATTAAGGCAAGGGGGAGTAATGAGTTCCACATTGTTTATATTAATAATCGACGATGTAATTAAAGCAAGAGCAAATAAAACCAAAAAGGTACCTACTGGATTCAATAAATTAACATCAGTGAGTGTATCAGGTGTGCCTTTGCGGATGACATAATGATTTGCGCTGCAGAAAAAAACGACTTACAAGAAAATCTACGGATATGGAAAGAAGAATTAACGAAGGTAAATATGAAAATAAATAGAAGTAAAATAGGTAATGCTAATAAGTAAAAATAATAAGAATATCAACATAGAAGTAAACCAACCAAAAAAAGAGCAAGTCGTATTCAAATATCTAGGAAATATGAAAGGCGAAGTCAATGAGAGAATTGGTAATACTGCAAGATTTTACCACAGTTTAAATAAGCCGTTTATAGGAAATCAAGAGATAAATAGGAAAACGAAGGCGACAGCATATAGAACAGTTTTTCCACCATCTCTAATGTACGGAAGTGAGAGTTGGGTTTTAACAAATGCAATGGAAAGCAAAATACAAGCTATCGATATGAAATATTTAAGAAGAGTTAAAGGAATCACCGGAAGAAACAATAAGAAATACCACAAATACCAAGAAGATGTGTAATGATGAAGTAACAGCAACATTGAAGAAAAAACCAAAACGTGGGTAGAAGCAAAAACGTTGACAACAAATTGGAAGTAATGGACGAAATGTGTGCAAATTGAAATGTAACATAAAATACACCTTACGGTAGAAGGTTTCTTGATATATATATATATATATATATATATATATATATATATATT